>SZWC01007417.1:85611-124578 GCA_023375785.1 Penium margaritaceum
ATGCACCACTAGGCATTGGTGCATTGTGGGAGTTTACATCACAACGCCTCACAAACTGGTCTGGCTCCCTACCGAACAAGTGCATCCACCACGCCGTAGTTCCAGTAGCGACTACTACACTACATTCCTCATCCACCTCCACTTTTGCTTTGTTCTCGTCCACATCCACCACAACTGCCCGCTCCCTCGCATCTCAGGGGGGTGGTGGAGTTGGAGGTCGTGACAAGAACAAAGGCAAGAATAGTGCCTCAGGCGACAGTGGACAGGGTGGGTGCAGTAGAGGCCGCAGATCCAAAAGCTCCACCCCCTTTTCATCCTCCACTAGCACTGTCACGCGCTGGAACTGTGGCACCACTGTCCATGCCGCCCCAAAGTGCGTGGCAGTCTGAAATGTCATCAACTTGCGTGAAAATACCATGTTTGTGTTTCATGGCCCTCTGTCAGCCGGGGACGTGGAACCAAAGAAGCCTGTTCATGGTATTGCTGAGCATTATTGGTGGCCAGGCTGGAGTACAAACAAGCATACGTACTACACGATATGTGACTTATTCTTGAGTAACAAGAGCTCCAACAAGGCACCGGAGCATGTTCTTTGCAATTTATCCCTAGATTAATGGACAGACTGAGCGCATGAACTGTACACTTCAATAAATGATCAGTATGTATGTTGACCTAACAAAAGAATAATGGGATGACTACTTGGCCCAAGCTAAGTTTCACATACGTAACACGATGATAGAGTCTACTGGCTTCACCCTATTCATCCTCAATCACGATCTGCATCTGGTAGTACCCACTTCTATGGTGAAGTACAGGGTTGGCAGTGATCAGGTACAATTTGCTCAGGCTTTTGTCAAGCACATGGATGCCCCTGGTGGGATGACAACACTCACCTACATGCTCTTTTCCAACACCAAAAGGCGTATGCTGACTGGAGACATTGTGATTTTAAACACAGGACTTACAGACACCGGGTGCACAGATGATGTTGCCAAAGTGGGAGGGCCCCTTCACAATGACTCACATAATTAAAACGGTGGCCTATTAATTGGCCCTTCCACAAGTGATGCGGATCCATGACAACTTCCATGTTATTCTTCTTGCAACCCATACAACATAGGGATCTCTTCAGCCATCCCCTCTTATGTCCTTGTCGTAGAAGGCCATTGTGAGGTGCACCACAGCCTCCAACAAAGTCGACACAATTTGCATGTATGATTGGTTAAGGTGCAGCTCATTCACTGGGACGGTTGTGGAACTGACCACAACACTTGAGAGCCAAAGTCACAAGAGTCAGCAACAAAAATTGTCAAGCGCTGGGAGGAACTGAATACCCTTCAAACCCGACGTGTTCTCGTGAGTACCATCCCCGTATAGACCTCCTTAAGAAGAAAACAACACAGGGTCTTGGGCTCATCATTGTCTTGCTCCGGATAGCTTGGTACAAGGACGTTTGGACACCTATCGTGAGGACCCTTCTAGTAAAGGGGAAGGGAGAGAATAGAGGAAGCTTGTCCAAAGGGCGAAGTAGCCTGCATATCCACATTCCCAACGGGCGGACCCTCCCATATCCAAGTGCGGAATTTTACGTCCCCCATATCCAGCTTGTTAAAGAATAAGAATCCCACATCCAGTGTCGTTGTCATTTACAACCCCATGTCCGGATCCGACGATATTAGTACGCCATACCGGTATGGCGAACGTATTTGAAAGGGGTAGACATGGGGTTGTTAATATTAGCATAAAAAACTATTTTGCGTGTATGCAAAACATGAATGTCCGTTGTGCATCAATGGCCGGGTACGGATCAGTGCTCTTTCATCGACAAAAAATGACACCGTCCAATAGTGTCGAGAGCAATGCGTAATATGTCAGCGACCCCTCCGAACGGTCATCGTAGTATGGGGGGATAGCATTTTTGCAAAGGAAAGTCGTCGGACTTCCTCTGCGTGTAACCAGTATTCAGTAAGGACGGATCGTCCTTTGACGAAACCCATCCTACACATCGGCACTTCCAACGGTAAACCACAACACACAATGTCAGCCCGCTGGACGTCGCTGTCCACAACCGCCAGGTTGTCCACCATTCACAATGCATTGTTTTCGCGACGTTCCATGCGCCGACTCGAGGCCAGGCACTGAGACACATCGAGTCGGATAGCGTGCATGGACGAGGACGGTCAATCCCCACAAACCCGTGCCATTACATCTACTTTTCTATCATGCACATGGCGTGTGAACGATTGGCGAGGAGACCATCGCCTTCCAGCGTCCTGTCCAGGGTGTCTCGTGGTCCCGCATCGGACCCTACTCTCGACCGTTGTGGAAAGTTGGATCCGAGGCCCCGTCATGCTCGTCAGACACCCACCACGCATGGCTACCGCGCGCCATGGACACGCTTGTTCACGCCTCTGAGCCCGGTGAGGCTGGGTATCTAGTGTACTTACTTCCAATTTCACATGTATTGTACCCACGTCGGCGAAGATGGCCGCCCAGTTGCAGTGGACTGTGTCACGTAGGCGTAGGTCAGGCGACACTCTTGTGGTTTCTGAACCTCGTGGTCTCTCGTGCCCGCAACTCAACGAGCAAGGTCTTGTGCCCCAAACCCCATCCATCCAAAACCTCATGTTTGACGAGTACTTTGAGCATGAGTAGCGTGCTGAGGTGCTCCTCATTTCACCCGAACAAGCAAGGGACACACTGAGGTTGTCTCGCCCGAATCATGCTTCTGGGAAGAAATGTGTCCCGTGTTCCCCTTCTGTGTAGACGTTAAGGCCAGCAATCTGTCCCTTGAATCGTGCCATGTCGATGTTTGTGGTGCAGTGTCTTCGGCCGATGAGGCGTCTGGTGAGGCCCCAAAGCGCAGAAAGGCAAAGTCGTCTTTTCCCGTAGGCATGTCGTTCCGGGACATGGCTGAGGCGCGCCCAGCAGTCGATGATTACGCCATCACAAATCAAATGACTATTCGGTGGACACGCAGTGAGAAGACACGGTTCACTGCACAGTGTGGGCAGTTCAAGGAGAAAGATTGCCCGTGGCTTCTCCATGCCCATATGGCCCCAAATGGTGGTGGTGTCGTGGTGGACGAGTTTGTCGACGGACACAAGTGTGTCCCCGGAGTTGGTCGCGGAGACCCCGCGAAGACTGTAAAGTGTGTGGCGCAGAAAATTGAGTTGACGCTGAAGCAGAACTCCACAGTTGTCATGAAGACGTTGCCAGTCGTGTTGCGACAAAGCAACAGGCAAAGTGGTCGACAAGAACACGATGTACCGGACAAAGTCTAAGGTACAGGAAAACATCATTGGCTCCAAAGCCCTATCGTAGAGCCTGTTCCCACTGTACTGTGAAGAGGTACAACATTGTCACTTGTTGAGGGCACGTATTTTCTCATCAAGGCCAGAGATTTGTACATACTTCTAATGATATGCCCACTGTACTCTGCAGCTGAAGCGTGTGGACCAGAACACGCATGCCCTCGCGGAGGCGACCAAGGACGGCGTCTTCATCAGGGCGTTCATCGCCCTTGGTGCCACTGTCCTGGGGTTCCAGCACGCACGACAGATCCTTACGATGGATGGCACGCATCTTAAAAATGGGCACAAACAGGTGCTACTCATTAGCCAATTCTTTTACGCCAATAACAACATTGTGCCCATGGGCACAACGTTGTCGTTGGCAACGTTGTGGGATACGCGACGTTGTCGTTGGGATATGCGATTGCCAGCTGCTCTAGAAACCACGTCTAGTTCTCTTCATTCTCCCCCAGAGTTGTAGCGTGACGGAGCCAAGCAACAGGACCCGTATGGTGAACGTGCTGGACGGGACGTGCAGTTGCAGTACGTGGAAGGAGTGGGGCCAGCCCTGTGTGCATGCATGCGCATTCGCCATCGGCCGTGGGGAGCAAGCCAAGCCACTGTGCGACGTTGGACTCACTTGAATGGCCTACAGGCGTACCTACAACTTCCCCATGCCAAACGTTAACCCTGCGTCACTGAAAGCCCCGGATGGACTGCTGTGACAGCAGCGAGGACCTAAACGCGGAGCAGGGCAACCGAAGAGCGCTCGGTGGGACCGCGAGGACAAGCGTCGGAAGAACTACATATGTCCCCACTGTGGCCAGAAGGGACACACGAAGAAGAAGTGTACCAACAAGCCCGCTGTGTCTCCTGCTGCTGAGGCAGTAGCCAATGCACTTCAACGCTGGCTATAGCGTACAGAAGCTGCCGTGAGGGCAGAGGTCTACGCTGGTAGGTGGCCTCCATTCGAGACCCAAGCAGAGAGCAAAGTTGTAGCAGCTGTAGCACAGGTTGCGGCAGCTGCCACTGGAGCCCTCCCGTAACACTGTAGCGGTTTCACGTGCTGCAGGCATAGAAGAAAAAACCATTGTCCTCCTTTCCGACGACAATACAGGGACCAGCGTGTTGGGGATTGGCGCAGGCTGGGGATGGGCGTAGTAGGCGGGGCGCAGGAGCACCAGTGAAACAGCAAGCAGAGTTGCTGTTGCATCCTCTGTAGTAGCAGCGGCAATTGCAAGGGCAACAGGACCGTCGGGAGGCACAAATGACGATGCTGAGTACGACCACGAGGCAGCTGGTTACGACTCTACGCAAGAAGAGATCTACGACCCTGAACGGCACGTTCTTACTGACTCGGAGGAGGAGCACATGGACGGAGACCAATTCACTGATCCGCAGCAACAGAGGGAGTGGGAGGCAAGAACTGTCCGTGAACAGCTAGAGGTTTGCGTCATGGACAGGTGGGAGGAGTGCACAGAGGAGTGGGATGATGAGCCCAATGTTTTTTAAAAGGTAAGTATGACATGTTGCTTCAGAAAATGCTCATTCCACTTTCTACTCCCTCATATGTTGTAAATTTCTCATTCATGCTCTAATGTCACCATGGGTGTCTTGCAGGTCAAGTCGAAGACGGTGCAGGTGGGAGCACACTTGGTGACAACAGGAAGGACCAAGTGGGAAGGTGCCTTACCTCCACCACTGGGTGTACAAGGGATGTTAGAGAGCCAAGCTTGAGTCAAGGAGGACTGTTGCATGGCTGGAACAACTGTTGGGTCTAGTGCATGTGGGGTAGAGTGGGTCTGATGGGGACTAGAGCGCCATAGTGTTTTACCAAGTTTTCAAATGTTTTCCTCATGAACCAGGTTTGTTTGTGAAGAAGTGTTAAACCCTGGGTTGTGTGAATGATAAGAGTACACTGAAGGACATGAGTGAAATATGGATTTCGATGTTAGTAATTCACCTGTTGTATCTTGACAAAATGTGCTGTAAAGGACTTACAACGTCCTGTGGTTCATTCTCTTCATTACAACTTCGCTTTAGTGGCCTCACTTTCAGACCGGCGCAGAGTGTCATGGTTCTGTGACATCATTCCTGGCTGGAGCCGGTGTCACATACATCCTCATGACTTGGAAGGATTGGACACCAAGGCTAGTTCACATTGTGAAGATGTACATGTGTCCTTGTCAACATGGAGCGTGTCAGAATGCTAACAGTGCATGTGATGAGGACGAGGAAGAAGTCTTTTATGACATGGAGGACTGTGCGTTAGAGGGCGCTAACTCTATAGCATCCGACTCAGAAGACAATGTGGAGTTTGTCGACTGCTACCCTGATAGATGCTATCCCACTGGCAACTTGTGTCCTGCCTGTGAGATCCTGGCTTGGATCCATTCTTTGCCACCTACGGCCACCGATGGTTGGTGAGTGGACGGCCCGGACCTTTCATGGCATGATTTGCATACTAATTGCGCTATACCTCAGCAATTGAAGGACATTATCAACGTCATTTGTGCAAGAAATGGACACAGTCATGTATTTCAATAGGTCTGGATGTGCTACTAATTAGTAGTGTGTATGATAGGTCTATTGGGGATGTTGACATGAATCCCAGTAAAACATTCATCATGTACCCAACCCTGAACACAAAAGTACATAATGCATGACAAAAATACATAGACATAGGTATACTCAATACCCATGTCAATGTACTGTGTGTTGCTCATGAACGCTGTGCAGGCGTCAAGGATGTGAACGTATATGGGCATCCCATGATTAAAAGAAGGACATTCATGAAGAAAGAACCATGGGGTCACATACGCGACATTGTCATTGGATGCATCTGCAACCACGGCTGCCAATCACTCTCGGCGTACACTGGGCGGCTAGTAGGAGCCTGCAAACCCATAATCCAAGTCATGGCGTGAGGACTCGGCAGCGCATGGTCATACATGGCGTCCCACTGAACCTTCACGTTGTGCCATGCAGCCTTGGCCTCATCACTTGTTGGTTTGGGTGGAACGGGAATGTCCACACCCCATGGACCGCGTCGACTGTGTTCGATACTACCCCAACCGAGCATCGGAGGTAGTGGCCGGCAAACGGACATCTGGTGCATGTCCATCGTCGCGAAAGTCACGAGAGCAACCACGAAGTCATCGGTGAAAACGGTGGGTTTAGACGTTCAACTGGGGTCGTTTGACGCAATCAACAAGGGTACGCAGCAAGATGTCATGTGCGTGGCAGTGGACATTGAACCGCGCGTTCCAGCCAAAGGTAGTCGTTGATGGTCCGACGAATCACGATAGTCAGCAGCGTTCGAGAAAAGTTTCCTATGCGACCGTATTCGGTATTGATGTCACTGTCGTTGCGACATTTTGCGGCATAGACAAGCGGGTTCGATTCGAAACTCGCCAAACTATGCTTCCATACGCAATACAAACCCCCCCACCCCACCCCCCAAAAAGGACGCTGTCAGTACGCCTCGCGAGTACAGTGGACAACATCCGTCATGTCGTTGCAAACGGCTTTGTTTGCATATGGAGGAATCCACCTATACCATTGTTGTTTAGTTCTCAGGTGAAATTGAAGTCTGTGGTGGGCTCACCGGAAAGCCGCAAAAACCGCTAGGATCCGTTCACAATAAGCGCAGGACAGCGACCAATTAGGTGTGGAGATATGGTTCTTTTCATAAAATGTAGTGAACATGGCATTCTTTTCATGCAGCCCTTGGACATGGCACTGAAAAAGAGCTAGCACGTGGTATGGGAGACAAAAAGTCCACGCCGTCTGGGTATGGGGATGTTGAAGAGCGATACGTGGATATGGGGGATGTATCGGGAAATCGATGGATATATGGTCACCCCCCCGTTGTCCAAAACCGTTGTGCTAGAGGGTGTCCGAGTCTCACGTCATCCCATTTTCTACCCCACATGCCAGGACACGTTCAAGCCACGTGGCACAACTGGTGCTATATTCCTCCCACAGAGGAATGAACCCGCCCCCAGTGTCTATAATGAGCATCAAACCCTGGCGCTCTGATACCAAACATAGCAAACACTCGGGAAGATTGGCCCACTGGGCCAAAACCGCTGTGCCTAAGGATTTTTTACCCTTAAGTAGTCCCATCTCATGCCCCACAAGCCAGGTCCTATTCAAGCCACGTGGCATAACTGGCACTACATTAGGTGGTACTCACATGCTTAATGTTGAGCCCCTCACATACAAGAGTTTCTAAACTCCATGAACGGGCAATTTTTCAGTAATTGTTTAGCCCATCCCACACAGACCTCCAGATTCTGAAGTTTCTTTGCCAATTTTATCTTGTCTTTAATGTTGTGGTCCAAAAGGTTCTATCAGGTTCGACCGCTTTCCACAAGTATCAATAGAGTTATCATGAACTGTTTTAACCTTTCGATTATTTCCAAGAAAATTCTGGATGAAACTAGAATTTAACAAAGACACGACTCAAGATTATTAAAACCTTTTGAATCCTTAGTAAAGTCTCGTGAAGAAACCCCTCATGGGGTGGTATTTCCCGTGACACTCTAATGGAGTGGCCAAGACCTAAATTATGTCTTGTTCCTGTTTTTGCTATTGGATGTTTGTGCTCGACATTTGTGACACTTTTCATCAAAGTGCACTTACTAGTAATTCTACTGAACAAGTACTCCATTTTCCCAAATTCCTAGATAGTTTTCTGCTGTGCAACTTCTAATTTTCAACAACCTACATTCCACGTAGCATAACACTTGATATTTAAGTACAACGGTGCTTGGGGAAAACCAATAACTGAACTCTTAAACAACAACTCACACAAGCCCTTTCCGCATCACTACTGTCTTGAATATTGTACACATTGCAACGAGGAGAGTAAAAGGAGAAAGCACAACAACAACGAGCAACACTTACCGGCAATGCGTTAAGTGATAAAGGGACAATAGCAAGTAACTTATGATCCTATTCAGGTGACCAAGGCAGTAGTGCCATCAGGATTTGCCGCAAATTCATGGAGCACTGAAGACTCTGATGGCATATCCCGTGACATGCCCCTCAGGCTTGGCGTTCCCCTTGCCTTCATTTCTTCTTCTCAAGGTAACACCTAGCATGATGGGAGGAGGCACTGGCCAATAGGCTTGCATTAATGGCAACTTGTACAAAGAGTGCTTGAGGCCCCAAGAGTCTCAACAACCCAAGGCTCGAACAATGCATAGTGGCGCTAGAGCAGCTATAGAATGTGAGTAAGGTAAGCTGTTATCACTGGGAGGAACAAGCAACTCTCAAGTGAACCCTAGATTCAATAAGCCCTCCTTTCAATGAACCATTTGATCCTGCATATATCAAGGGGTGGACAGTCTAGATGTTGCTGTCGAGTTTCAACAATGGACCTCGTGGCCTCATCTTTGGCAATTTCATCCAGAAGAAATCCGGCGGTGGCAAGGGACCGGGAAAGCCGAATAAAAGGCTCACGGGACTGCGCTCACATCGTCGACAACAGAAATTCTACCTCTGAAGCAAATCAATCCAACATGGCAAGGACCACTACCCCCACCAAAGCATTGTAACAACTTTGTGCATGCCATTCTCGCATGCTTTAGAAAGATGGAGAAAACTTTTGATGCATGGTACAAGCTTCAACGGCTACGTCAGTAGTCTGACGCGACAAAGTCCACATGGTGTTTCATCATAATGATCAATTGCGGTGAATTCATCCGTGACAAACTGTGTTTCCGCCACAACAACCTTGGTAGTAACATTCGGCGAGCAATCACAATATTCGATATGCAAGTTAACCATTCACAAATGGTTACGATAGTTGATCACATCCATGCTGCTAAGTATAATCCTTAGGTACAAGAATCCAGCAGCAGGAAAATCCACGGCCACCATTCCTACCGTGGTGATGAAAAGTCACAGTCGATGGACATCNATGCTTGAGAAAGATGGAGAAAACTTTTGATGCATGGTACAAGCTTCAACGGCTACGTCAGGAGTCTGACGCGACAAAGTCCACATGGTGTTTCATCATAATGATCAATTGCGGTGAATTCATCCGTGACAAACTGTGTTTCCGCCACAACAACCTTGGTAGTAACATTCGGCGAGCAATCACAATATTTGATATGCAAGTTAACCATTCACAAATGGTTACGATAGTTGATCACATCCATGCTGCTAAGTATAATCCTTAGGTACAAGAATCCAGCAGCAGGAAAATCCACGGCCACCATTCCTACCGTGGTGATGAAAAGTCACAGTCGATGGACATCTTGTCAATGATAGAAATCGAAGTAGTTGATCAGCGAGACCATGACTTGGAGTCGACTTGCGGGTGACTAGTACACGTCTCCTATAACGGTTGGATGTGGCAATGATGAACCCAAAAAGGGAAGAAGTCACTGAATAACTCTCATGATTTGACAAAAGGCACATCAAAGAAGTAGACAACGATGCTCTTGTATAGTTGTAAAAATCCATGTCGACCGATCATCAACATAGCACTGCTGATGAGATTTCATCAGCTCACAAACTTTGACAAGGAGCATGCAAGCAATGAATATTCTTCTATGCATGTAGAGCATGGGATGTAGGGTGTGAGAGTGTGGAGAGACCCTCACAAGGCGCACAACATCAATCAAAGCTCATGGTATTTAGTAATACTTAAGAGTTAGTTCAAGTGAGATTAGGAGCAAGATTATAAGCACACATGTCCTGTGTGATGCACACCAAGACCATGCTACCACCTGGGGGTTGAGCCCGACCTCTCAATCAAAACCAAGGGCAGCTCCTCACCATGGCATGGAGTAAATCTGGCCAAGTGGCTTTTTAAGAATCACCATCCAGTTGCTAGAATGTAGCTCCTCCAGAAATCCACAAAGAATTGGAGATAGTTGTTGCATCATAAAGCATCAAAGAGCTGGAGCTCCTCACGAGTGAAACCAAAGAGTAGAGTCAAATTCTCATGTGACCACGGGCCATATCTTGAGTGTGTATTTCTGTTGCTAGAAGAGGACACAAGATCCATCATGAATGGCTCCCATGTTGTGGGGTTGGACTGCAATGCAGTCACAACCCTATGTTTTGTGTACATGTATCAGGTAGGGTGCATGTGGAGCAAGACAAGAGGACATTGAAGGTGTGATAAGCCACCAGCTTTGACCACTAACATGAACAAGGGTGACCAACATGCAATACTACAATGAGTGTAATCAAGGGGTTAAAGAAAAAAACAAATAAATGTACTATTGGTAAAGAGAGCTTCACACAGTCTTGTTAGTATTACGAGGATTTGGGTTTTAGTCCAGTTTGTAAACTGAAGTACAACTCTTCAAAAGAATAACTTCTGACAAATCCTACGGATGCTCTGAGTCGACAGGTGCCTTTAACAGCTCAGATCAACACGTTCCTTGTTATAGAAGATCCGTATGTTGTGAGATTTTTCACAAAGAGTTCCAAGAAGTTTGGCGGTTACAAAAAAACCATATTAATCAACCACGTTGGCGACGGTGATTCATTTTCCACGTCGTCGTACCAATGAACGACGAGCCACATTGCAGGGTCTTCGAGTGTCACAACACCGTTCTAGGTGGACACTTCGGCAAGGATAAGACAATGAAGAAGCCCGTTTAGTAGTACTGGTGGAACAAGATGCAACCTAACATCCCAAACTACCTAAAGGCGTGTCACGTGTCATTGCCATCATTAAAACTGAACCAAACGCCCGAGTTTGCTTCAACCATGATCGGCATCCAAAGAGCCATGGTTGTACATCTCCTTAGACATTGTGACAGGTTTTCTCATCACACCGGAGGGTTTGGAAGCAATCCTCGTAGTGGTGAACAAATTCTCGAAGACGTTTCACTTCATCTCAATAACGACAACAGTCAGTTCCGAGGGAAGAGCAAGTTTGTTCTTCAATAACTTTGCCAAATTGTACGACATCCCCTCCATCATGAGAAATTGAGGTGGAACATTCTCTAGCAGATTTTTGCGGAGCCAATGCCTTGCTATGGTAGTTAGATCCAACTATTGACAACCTTCCATCTTGAGAGTGTCAGAAGGACTGATCGCACCGACGAGACACTCAAACCACTACTTCGAATTTCGTGTGAGCTACATGAAACTGATTGGGTGTCGTCCACCAAGCTTGCATACAAGTTTGTGACTTTCACAACCACTGGAAGAATTCTATTGGAGGTGTTTTATGACAAACTACTCGCAACTCCATTAGGTTTACAAGGTTAGAGCAAGATGACCTCCAAAGTATCTCGGACGAGACTCGCCAAATTCAGGCAAGCGCTCAAATGAGGACTAAGTAAACAGGCAAGAAACATCAGACAACATCAAGTTCCATGTTAATCATCGCATCCTACTGAGCTCAACATGCATTTTGTTGCAAGGCAAGGACTGCCTGAAGCTCAAACCAGAATGGTTGGGCCCCTTCGTAATCAAAGAATACGAACATTGTCATCACAAGTTCCCAGATTTCAGGGCCATCCACTAGGTGTTTGATAGCTCCCGAATCAAGAATTAGAGAGACCCAAGCGGGCTCTTCCTTGAAAGGAACATGCTTCCCCCACCACTTATGGAAGTAGAAGGGGGCGCAAAGTATGTCGTCAAAGATATTCTTAGATACTACCGGCGAGGAAAAATGACAGAGTATCTCGTCAAATGGCACGATTACGACAAATTACACAACAACTAGGATCCTACGAAGACCTACGCTATGTTGACCAACACAACAGTTATGTTAGTCGTCATTGACATATGTCTTGTACTGTGCCAGGACATTGCGGCTAAAACTTGCATACCGTGTTTCGTTCATGGCATACACGAGTCCCTAAACATTGTGCATGGGTATTTTTGTTCTCACATATATACCTCACTAGAGGTCGATTTCTTGATTTTCATGCCATTCGGCCGAGGGAATTTTTGCCACCTACCTAGACCTCCGGTGTATCATTCTAGAGCGTTGTAAGAGACTCCATCACTTTCTAGAAGTGTCGACAAAGCTATCGCAAACCCTTTTCATCTTTGAGTACAAACCTGGTGACTTCTTGACGATGTTGGGCTTTTATGATAGCACACATCGACTTTCCAATGGAGATTCTCGAAGCATGCTCTCACAACACGACATTGCACATTTAGCTCAATTGGAGCGCCTAAGACCCCAAGACCTTTTTCTTGTTCCTGCTTTGGTATACATGTACTCGAAAGGTACTCTTGTTTTTCTACTAGTTCTACTACTTCAAAATTACTTAAGTATCCCAAACTCTCAAATCATGCTTTGTTTCAAAACTTCCATTTTCACAATCTACGTTCCTCTCAGCACAACAGTGAAGTCCCTAAGAAGATGCGTGGAAGCTTCCTAATAACACAGCCGCTGACTAGGCGTCAGTACCTGGTCAGACAGTGACGATATTCACACGTCGTGCACACAACGGCAAGAGTTTTGCTAGGAGACACAAGGCAAAGTGTCAAAATGCTTAATAGCATTTGCAGAGAGAGATAAAAGATGACAGGTCCATTGCATAGGTACTTGCCGCGGGGCACGGCGGGTGTCGCACGTGGCAGTGCAAGATCTGTCTTGAAACTGGTCCAAAACCACTGTTTTGGCCGTAACTCAGCGTTGACAAGTCAGAACGCTACGCCGTCCGAACGTGCAAAATCACAAGCCGGACGCTACAAATGGTCACATGCATGCATCTGGCATCAAGTGGTGGACGCACAATGCAAAAAAATGCGAATCGGGCTCACGGCCAGTCCACCGACAAACTCTTACGTGCTGTAGAAAATCTGCAAAAGGTCCATGACAACGTCTAGGGCTCTGGGGTTGTCTTCGGTCAGCTCCAAACTGGTATTCCACCACTGGATAACGCCTGGTGCCACCTGTATCTGCATCAGGGATCTGTACAAGCATGGACACGGCCGAGTGGTCATTGTAAACTGTATAGGCCGACAGGAGCATCATAGATCACAATGGTCCCCCATGACCCGATGTACACATGTCCATACACGTGCAGCATTGAAATGTGTGCAATAACGAGTGCAGAAACAGTCGTGACACATAAACAGACACACCCTGCACTCAACCACTCTGACACAAGGGGTAAAGCCAAACAGAATAAATGGCCACCAAAAACTTCTTGCGTGCTTGTGCCTTCATCAAGAAATTTGCAGGCTCCATGTCAGTGCCAACCCACATGACAGAGATCACGTGTCGCGCCAATAGATCACGGACTACTTGACGCTAGACTACAATGTGCTTCGTGCGAGCATGAAAGACACCAAAGTTCTCTGCAATGGCAAGAGCACTCTGGTTGTCGCAAGAAAGCACAATAGTAGGTATTGACTGACCTAGCTCAAGGAACAGGCGTTCCAGCCATACTCCCTCAGCAGCCCCTGAACCCAGAGCAACATACTCTACCTCCGACAAGCTACGTGCGATGCATTCCTACCTCTCGCTGCGCCTGGACACGACAGTACCAAAGAGTAGGAACACGTAACTGGTACGACTGCATCCATCTCGACTTCAAGCCCAGTCGCTGTCGGTGTAGCCATCAAGAACCACCGAACACTGCCAGCAAAAAAAGTCTGAGGTACAATGTGGAGACCACGTATCGCACCAATCGAACAGCCGCATGAAGGGCTCTAACACGTGGAGCCTACGAGAACCATACAAGGAGGTTGACGACAAAAGCGATGTCGGGACGTGTGGTAGTGGCCAGGTACATCAGAGATCTGATGAGGTGGAGGTACAAGGTCACATCCACTGTTTCCGCCAGCTGTGTGGGACCTTCCACCTTTAGGGAATCCCGCCCATCAGGTGTGAGAGGTGTGGTGACTGTAGACACTGCGCCAAGGAGGTCACTGAAGCGCACCCCTCCACAACATGTGCGTATCCGGCCTGATACAACTGAAGTTTCCAATGTTTGCGGTCTCACACGATCTCCATGCTGGGAAACACCCCTGTTGGACCAACATCTTTCATCCTATAGGCAGTCTGGAGGACCGCCATGGCCTCCTTCACAGCCTCCATGGAAGGAGATGCGATCAAAAGGTCGTCCAAGTAGACCAGGATGGCGGTGAATCGCTCAAACGTCCGTTGGATGAAGACAGAGGGATCTGCCTTACTCCGTTCATATCCTACACGAGTCTGGGTGCCAGTAATCTCCTGGTTCCAACACCGAGGAGATTGGTTGAGGCCGTACAAGGACTTGCGTAAGTGCTAGACCTTGTCACCGTCCTCAAAGCCTTGTGGCTTGGCCACGTAAATCTCCTCATTCAGAAAGCCATGGAGGAACACATTGTTCACGTCCATCTGGTGCAGTTCCCAGTCATGCTGAGCCACCACAACGAACAGAGTGCGACCTGAGGTCATGCGGTCGACAGGGGCAAAGGTGTCAATGTAATAGATGCCTTCAATCTGAGAATATCCCTTGAAAACCAAGCAAGCTTTCTGGCATTCTAATGAGCCATTCGGCTTCACTTTCTTGTGAAAGACCCACTTGACCTGAATAGCCTTCCTCCCATGTGGAAGTTCGACTAGCTCGTGAACTCCGTGCTCTCGGATGGCACGAAGCTCATCCACGCAGACAGCCCACCAAGCGTCTGCATCCTCTTATGAGAGAGCTTCCGTTGGTGTACATAGATCTGGCGCCATACAGGGAGAGCTCTGAGTGGCATGTACACACGCCTTAGAGCTGGGCCTGACGACCACGAGGTGAGGTGCTACATCACAAGCGATACAAAACTCACGAGTGACTAGATCGCGCCCTACTGGGTACGCTGGATGTATCTATGTGTTAAATGTGTACACAAGCCTATGGCCTTTGTGCCTAGATCACCACTCGTGATGCTGCGAATGGAGCGCATGGGTGAGTACCCTAATACCCGCCGAACACCAAAGACCAACGGTCAAGGACGGCCACCGGGTTCACGCGAGCTACCTGGGCTCAGGGGGCTCACCTTAGGCTCAGGGACAGGCGCAACCACATTTGGTGAGGATTGATGCAAAGAGGCAGGTGATGGAGTGTGAGGAGATGCAAGTGAAATGATGGGAGACTCAAGACTGGGCATGGCAGCAGGAGCAGGAGTAGAGGCAGGACCAAGCAGAGAGGCAGGATTACTAGTAGACATGGGTATAAAATTATGGGTGCCTGTGAGGTACGGGAACAGGGGTAGAAACCAGCTGGGCTAAGGTCTTTCGGCCGGTAGCAATGATCACTGGGTCATCAAGAGCCGGAGACCGAGAAGTGGAGGGGCTCGAACGGATACATAAGCCAGAGGACAGCTACTCGTAGGCCGAGAGTTTCCCATCCTTCTAGAAGCCTCCCATGTAGGAACATGCGTAACATACATCTACATGGTCGAGGTCAGGTCATGGTAGGTGAGAGAATCAAAGAAGAGCGCGTCGCGGGACTCAACGATGCGACGATGTGCGGGGTTGCAAAAATGCCAGACCTTCGATCGCAGGGAGATGCCCACGAAGGCACACAGACGATCCTTAAAGGAGACCTTGGACCCCTGCTGGTCCTCGGTGTACCACACAAAAGCCACAGATCCTTGGAGACGAGCGAGACGTAGGTCGGCATAGTGGCCAATCCGGAGCTCGTACGATGGAACGTGATTGGGAAGGGGAAAATGCGGAAGGCGGTTCTAGACCCACGTCATGTAGGCAAACCCTTAAAAACAAAGGACTCTCGAAGACTACACTCAGACCATATAGTACGAACCACATCCACCATGGTGCGGTTCCAATGCTCAGAGAGACCGTTTTGTTGAGAAGTAGCAGGAGCAGAGACGTGGTGAAAACTGTCGTGCTTGGGATATAAACTGTCCATCTTGCTAAGAAACTCACCACCATGATCCAAACGGAAGGTGTAAAACATGTGGCGGAACCGACGCTCAGCCATCACTAGCCAAAGGCAAACCGCGAGAGCGGCGTCACTCTTCTGGCGCAAGCTGTAGATCCACCGCATACGAGTGAAGTCATCAGTCAGGGTCAGAATGTAATGATCCGATCAGACAAAGACTTGACGGGAATAGGACAAGAAGGTCCAACTCAAGGGGCGAAGTGCTGGAGAACAGGAGTCAAGAAAGGTGCTAGGATGCATCTTACCTTGAGCAAAGAACAGTCAATCGGTATTGGGTGGCTTCTCAAAAGAAGTCGCATTAAGACCGAGTGCGGGCTGTGTCCAAATGAGCTTCAACACAGTGTCGAAGCCAACATGATATAGGTGATGATGTAGTAGTCATTGGTGCTCGGCAGACAAAACACCAGTGAGAAACACAAGAGCAAAAGGAGATGAGGAGCAAGAAGAAGAAGAAATCCGAGGGACACGGTATTGAGCATCCACAACGGAGGCACAAAGAACAATGATATGAGTATCGACAACTATCACAGTCACATGTTCTGAAGTGTACTCCATAGAGATTCCCATCCATGTGTAGGCATGCACAGACAGCAAGCTAAGCTCAAGGTCAGGCACAAAAAAAACCTCAGAATGATAGAAAGGGCCGGACGGACCGTCGAAGCACACAACCCAAACACCCTTGATGCGGACGCAACTGGCGTTGGAGCACCGATGAGTGTTGGCTCCATTTAGGAGCAGCTGATAGAGAGCTGCCACGAGTCCTAGGTGCTTGCCGGGGTGCTTTGTAGTTGTTTTTACAGACGCTAGAGGTTTCTTGGTGGACTGGCATGTTTTGAATTATCTGTCCACCGATCGGTGCCAGACTTATGAATGTGACTAGTCGTAACGTCCGGCTTGAGATTTTGCATCTCTAGGTTCAGACGGCGTAGCGTTCTGATTTGTCTGCACAAAGTTACGGCCAAAACAGTGTTTCTTAGGCGGTTTAAGGACAGTCCTCGCACTGCCCCATGCGACACCCGTCGTGCGCCGTGGTAGGTATCTATGCTGTGGACCTGTCATTTATTAACACTCTCTGTATGCGTTTTGTTTTATGGAAGCAAATTTGACACAGTTGGTGTCGTTTAGTCAAATCCTTGCCATTTCATGTCCAACCTGTGTTGACGCCGCAAGCTGACTGAGCGCTGATGCCCCGCTAGTGGCAAGCATGCTAGGAAGCTTCCTAGATTTTTCTCAGGGGTGTGTGGTAGTGGTCAGGTACATTAGAGATCCGAGGAGGCGGAGGTACAAGGTCACATCCACAGTCTCCCCCAGATGTGTGGGATCGTCCACCTTCAGGGCATCCTATCCATCAGGTGTGAGAGGTGTGGAGGCCGTGGACACTACACCAAGGAGGTCACTGAAGCGCTCCCCCACAACGCGTGCATATCGGGCCTGATGCAACAAAATTGTCCGATGTTTGCAGTCTTGCACAATCTCCATGCCAAGAAACACCGCTGTAGGACCAAGATCCTTCATCCTATACGCCGTGTGGAGGACCGCCTTGGCCTCCTTCACGGCCTCCATATAAGGAGACACAATCAAAAGGGCGTCCACATAGACCAGGATCGCGGTGAACGGCTCAAGTATATGTCAGATAAAAGGAGAGAGATTTGCCTCCCTTGGAACATATCCCGCACGAGTCAAGGTGCCAGTCATCTCCAGGTTCCATCACCTAGGAGAATGCTTGAGGCCGTACAAGGACTTGCGCAAGCGTCAGACCTTGTCACCATCCTCAAAGCCTCGTGGCTGGGCCACATAAATCTCCTCATCCAAGGAGCCATGGAGGAACGCATTATTCACGGCCATTTGGTGCAGTTCCCATTCATGCTGAGCCACCACACCGAATAGAGCGCGAGCTGAGGTCATGCGGACAACTGGGGCACATGTGTCAGTGTAATTGATGCCCTTGATCAGATAACACCCCTTGATGACCAAGCGAGTCTTCTGGCGTTCTAGTGAGCCATCCGGTTTCACTTTCTTATGAAAGACCCAGTTGACCTGAATAGCCTTACTCCGAGGTGGAAGGTCGACTAGCTCGTAAACTCCGTGCTCTCGGATGGCACAAAGCTCATCCTCAAAGGCAACAAGCAAGGCGTCTGCATCCTCTCATGAGAGAGCTTCCCTCAGTGTACCTGGATCAGGCGCCCTGGAGGGAGAGCTCTGAGTGGCAAGTGCACACGTCTCAGAGCTCGGCCTAACGACCACGAGGTCAGTTGCTGCGTGACAAGCGGTACGGTATTCCTGAATGACCAGATCGTGCCCTTCAAGGCATGCTATATACACCTTTGTGTGATCTGTGCGGACACTCAAGCCTAGGGCCTTTGTGCCTAGATCACCACTCGCGACGCTGCAAATAGAGTTCCTGGGTTCGTAACCTGACACCCGCTGGACTCCGGAGACCAATGGTCAAAGACGACCATCGGGCTCTCGTGAGTAACCTCGGCTCGAGGGGCTCACCTCAGGCTCAGAGACAGGCACGACCACGTCTGGTGAGGACAGAGGCAAAGGGGTAGGTGATGCACTGTGAGGAGATGCTAGTGAAATGATTGGGGACGCAGGACTGGGTAGGGCAAGAGGAGTATGAGTCAAGGCGGGACCACGCACAAAGGCAGGAGTACTAGTGGACGAAGGTACAAAGTCATGAGTGTATGTGAGGTGCAAGGGAACAGGGGTAGAAACCGGCTGGGCTGGAGAGGTCTCTGGGCCGACAGCGATCATCGCTTGGTCATCAAGAGCCGGAGACAGAGAAGTGGAGGGGGCTCAAACGGACACATCAGTCGGACGAGAGATCCTCGGAGGCCCATAATCCTCCATCCGTCAAGAAGTCTCACATTTAGGAACATGCGTGGTGGAGAGCGACACGATAGAGGTCATGTCACGGTAGGTAAGTGACTCAACGAAGAGCGTGTCGCGAGACTCAACGACGCGAAAACGAGCGGGATCCCAAAAACGCCAGGCCTTCAGCCGCAGGGAGATTCCCACGAAGGCACACAAGCGACCCCACGGGGAGACCTTCGACCCCTGTTGGTCCTCGGTGTACCACAAAGAAGCCACGGATCCCTAGACACGAGCGAGACGCAAATTAGCAGAGTGGCCAAACCAGAGCTCGTACGGTGTAACGTGGTGCGGAAGAGGACCGTGCGAGAGGCGGTTCTAGACCCACGCCATGTAGGAAAATCCTTCAAAGGCGAAGGACTCTAGAAGACCGCACCAAGACCACATAGCACGAACCACATCCTCCATGGTGCGGTTGCAGCACTCAGAAACACCGTTTTGCTGAGGAGTAGTAGGAGCAAAAACCTGGCAAAAAATCTCGCGCTCAGCAAACAGACTGTCCATCTCGTGAAGAAACTCGCGACCGCGATCCGAATGGAAGAAATGCAGCGTGTGGCAGGACTGGCGCTCAGCCATCACTAGCCAGAGGCAAACCACAAGAGCGGCGTCACTCTTTTGGCGCATGTTGTAAACCCATCGTATCCGAGTGAAGTCATCAGTCACAGTCAGGACGTATTGGCCCCGATCTGACAAAGAATCGACAGGAAGAGGACCGAGAACTCCAATGGACCAACTCGAGCGGGCGAAGGGCTCGAGAACGAGAGTCAGGATAGGTGCAACTTTCCTTCTTCTTGAGCGCAAAACAGAAAATTGGTCTTGAACGGCTTCTTGAAAGAAGCCGCGTCAAGATCGAGGGCAGGCTGTGTCTGAATGAGCTTCGATACAGTGCCAGAGCCCACATGACATAGGCAACAATGCAGCAGTCGCTAGTGCTCAGTAGACAGAACACCAGTGACAAACACACGAGCTATAGGAGTAGGGGAGCAAGGAGAAGAAGAGATCCGAGGGACATGATATTGATCATCCACAATGGAGGAACGAAGAACAGCTGTGCGAGTATCAAGAGCTGTCACAGTCGCAGAGTCTGTAGTATGCTCCACAGAGAGTCCCATCAGTGTTCAGGCACGCACAGGAAGCAAGCTAAGCTTAAGATCAGGCACAAAAAGCACCTCGAAAAGATACAGAGGGCTACATGGACCATCAAGGCTCACGACCCCAACACCCTGGACCGGGAGTGACTGACTAGAGCCTGTGCGGACAGAACGAACAGACACCACAGGACCGAGGACAACAAAGTCACTACGACGACAGGTTATGTGGTGAGTGGCACCAGAATCAATGATCCAAGTGCCACCAGGATCACGACCGAAGGACGTTACTGCGTAACGGGCAATGGAACAGTCGGCTTCACACGGGCATTGAGCATCAGGGCAGGAGGAATGATGAAGGGCACAAAGGTGAGACTCATGAATCTAATCAGTATTGTCAGGTCCGTCATCATCACATGCCGCTTGTGTCCCCCCACACGAGTCATCATGAGCTACGAGAACAAACAAACAAACATTCTATGAACCACCTGGCTCCGATGACACACTTGCACCTCCCTATGAGCAGAGCGCCAATGATGACGGAGCTCGGCGAGGATGCGGTCATATGGATCCGGGTTGCCACTACTCGTCGGTGAGGAAGCGGGAACTACTACGGTTGTGGTCACCGAGTAATCAGAGGCTGTGCTGCTCAACGCAGAATGCTGTGCGTGCACAGTCTGTAGACCGCGAGTGATCCGCGTCCGGTCGAGCAACTGCTAGCACTCAGTATAGCGATGAGCACTACCATAGTTGTAGTAGTGAACAGTACATCCACTACTACCGTGCGATGACTATTACGGCTAGGACTGTTGTTGGCTCAAACCACGTCTTTGTTTGTTCTTCTTCTCTTGTGTTGCTGTTACCACACCTTGCACTTGATTTGAGATCCTCGGGGTGGAAGGGGAAGAGGAGAATGTGCCAGAGGATGGAGAAGTGGACTACAGGAGGGACGTCGGTGGCGACGCGATGACCACAATAGCAAGGGGACTCTCCTGATGGGCCACGGCTGCCTCAGAGGCGGAAGTCACCTGGAAAAAAAGCTGATGCACCCAAAGAAGAAGTTGAAAGGAGGTGGAGAAGGGCTCAAGCACGATGTCGTTGAATCGTGAGAAGATTCCTACGTGCTCAAGAGAAACTCCGATCATGAGCGTGCGAAGCGCCCATAGTTGTGTACCTCCTGAGGTCCTAAGGCGTGTGTAGATGCGCATGGCATGTCGCCAGTAATCGGCTACGGGCTCGGCAAGTCATTGAAGAAAGGAGTGAAGGGCGCGAAAGTGAGCCGCTTGGGTGGCGTGTGTCTCTGTAGCAAGCAGGGACAATGCATGGTCCCAGCCCCAACGTGGATCAGCACCCACGCTTGTACCGGCCTCTTCAAGGAAAGGATGAAATTCCACAACAGTCTCGCGCGGCATGGCGTAAAGGAGTCCGTGCATCGCCAAAGCCACTGTCAACACCTAAGCGTAGTCCGTACCTTGGTAAAGACTGTGATAGTAGGGCCATACCCCCTGCAAAGTAGCCCAAACCTGGAAGTGGGTCTCCCAACAGTGACAGCCGTCCTCGCTGACATAGCGTGGGGGTGGTGTCTTGAAGTCCTTAGGTTGTGGCTCCATAGGGAGAGCAACCACAGGCTGGGAAGGACAAGGGATGGGGAAGACACCGAGATGAGGAAAGTCATTGAGGTAGGGATCAGGCTAGGATCGGATCTCGGGGAATAGGGAACCGTGCCATGTCTGCAACTGGCAGACACGCTCTTGAATTACGCCAATCTCCCCCTCAAGAATGTCATCCTCCATACCTAGCATGTCAGGGCCCTCATCCAAAGGATCAAGAAGTGGCGGATCCTTTCCTACTGCTCTCCTTGGTTTAGATGCTGACTGTTGTAGAAAAGGTGTGATACTGAGGACTCCCTCGGAGGTCTGTTGTGGGGCCGTTTTATTGAACACAAAGAAGATCAGCGAGTGCGCGGATCGGGCTGCTGTTGCTATAGGCGACGCATCTCATCCTGCTGACTCCGCAGGTCCTTAATAGTCTACGAGTGTGGGCTCATGACACCTGAGGAGGAGGAAGAGGGATGTGGCGGTCCTTTGTCCTTTTCACCGGTCGGGACCATGTCAGCGCTTAGTATGGACGGAATGTCAAACCGGTCGGATTGCAAAACCGTCAGCGGTTCTCGAGGAGTTAAAACGCTGGCAAAGTTTGACTTCCCAACCGTAATATTTTGACTAAGGTAGGTGCTGACTTCAGCAAGGACCCGATGACATCAGCAAAGAAAATGCTAATGTCAGCACACTTTTTTTTGTTGACAGCCCTTGCGACTGTTGGACAGCTGCTCCGCGGCAGCCGCGCGAAAGCTACACGGCAGCTCTACAGTAGCTTCTCCATGACTTGTGCTATTGTTGTGCTTGCGCTTGCAACAGCACCAGCATAGCTGCTTGCGTAGTTGTGGTAGCAGCTACGTGCTGCTACGATGCTGTAGTGCTGTTGCGGCTATGCTACGACGCCGCTGTTTTCTACTCTTGTTGCGTGCAACTGTTGCTACGCGCTATCGCTCTTGTATGCTATTGCTTTTGCACACTGTTGCTGCTTCTTACTGTTGCTACACTGCTCAATGCTGCTACTGATGCGCACTGGTGCTTGCTGCTGGTGCCACTGCTGCTGCCCGCCGCCACCTGCTGTGGTTGCTTCCTGTTGTCACTGCGCAATGCTGCTATGCGCTGCTCCTACCACGCGCTACAATGCTACCCGCTGCTGCTGCCTTGTGTTACTATTGCCGCGCGCTACTGTTGTTGCTGCCCGCCGGCACGTGCTGCGGCTGTGGCCTACTACAGCTACCACAAGCGCCAATGCCAACAACTGCTAGTGGCTGTCGCCTGTCACAGTTGTTTCCTGCTACTGCTAGCGGCTGCTGATGCTGCACTTTCACTTGTAGAAGGTGAGTAACCTCGTCCGCAGTCGGGTGACGTCGATAGGTCCCGATGAACTGGCTGCAATGGTGATGCTCATTGCCGCTGCTATGCTGCGTCTCTGCTGTGTAGCTCAGCAAGAACTGTCTCCCCGCTCTGATACCATGAGAAGATGTGTGGAAGCTTTGTAGCGACTTAGCCACCGACTAAGCGTCAGTGCCTTTTCTGACGGTGACGACAGTCACAAGTCGTACACACAACGGCAAGGGTCTGTGTAGGAGACACAAAGCAAAGTGTTATTATGCTTCAATAGCATTTACAGATAGAAATGACAAATCACAGGTCCATGGCATAAGTACCTGCCGTGTGCCACGGCAGGTACTTATGCCATGGATACCTGCCGTGGCACACGGCAGGTGTCCCACGTAGTAGTGGAAGACCTGTCTTAAAACCGGCCCACAATCACTGTTTTGGCCGTAACTCTATGTAGAAAACTCAAAACTCTATGCCGTCTAAACCTAGATGTGTGGAATCACAAGCCGGAAGCTACAACTGGTCACATGCATGCATCTAGAAATAGTAGCATTGAGCAGCAACAATAGGAGCGAGCAGCATAGCAGAGCAACAGCGCAACATCAGCATGTAGTAGCAATAGCGTGCAACAGCAGCAGCATGCAGCGGCAGCAGCACGTAGCAACAACAGTGCGCAATAGGAGCACCGCACAGTAGCTTTGCAGCACAGCATCAGGGTGTGGATACTACCAGAGATGCATAAGCTACTACATGGCTACTGTTGTAAGTGCAAGTGCAACAGTAGCAACATCCGAGCGGTAGCTACTGCAAAGCTTTCACACCGCTTCCACGCGACTGCTTCAGAGCAGTCGTCCAGCAGCTGCAAGGGTTCTTAAAAAAAAGGGAAAATGTGCCGACGTCAGTGTTTTTGTTGCTGATGTCATCACGTCCGTGCTGACGTCAGTAAACCCCTAGTGAGGACAACACTTGACTTAGTCAAATTTTTGGGTCAAAAGGTCAAAAGTTGTAGGCGTTTTAACTGCTCGAGAACCGCTTCTAGTTTTGCAATCACACCGGTTTGACATCCTGGTCCATACTGAGCGTTGACATGACTCCGACCGGTTACAAGGGCAAAGGACCACCAGATCCCTCTTCCTCCTCCTCAGGGGTCAGAAGCCCACGTTTGCAGGCTCTTGAGGACCTACGGAGTCAATAGGATGAGATGCTTTGTCTGTAGCAGCAGCAGACTGACGCCATCCGTATGCCCAGTGAGCTTCTTTGTGGTCAGTCCACGGCCCCATAGTAGGCCTCGAAGGGAGTCAACGGTGCTGTACTTTTGTACAGTAGTCAGCATCGGCACCGAAGACAACAGCAGGACGCGATCCGCCACCTCTTTTTCCTTGGGATGAGGACTCTGAATTGCCCAGTATGGAGGATGAAACTCAGGAGAGGGAGGTTCACGTGCTTCAGGAGCATCCCTGCCAGCTTCGAACGAGTTCTTGGGCCCGATAGACATCTGGCATCTGGTCCTCGCCTCATCCCTACCTCGTTGACTTCCCTTGTCCCGGTGATATCCCCATCTCTCATCGATCTCTGCCTCTTGTTGCTCTCCCTACAGAGCGGCAACCCAAGGACTTCGAGACATTGCCCCCACGCTATGTCAAGGACCTGCCGAGCCCACAGCTGAATATTGATGGCGTGCCATGCACATCTACACACGCCTAAGGACCTCAGGAGGTTCACACCTGTGGGCACTTCGTACGCTCATGATCAGAGTTCGCCTTGAGCACGCAGGCATCTTCTCATGGTATAGCGACATGGTGCTCGAGCCTTTCTCCACCTCACTCCAGCTTCTTCCTTGGGCGCATTAGTTTTTGCTCTAGGTGAATTCTGCCTATGAGGTAGCCTTGGCACATCAGGAGAGTCGCCTTGCTATAGCGGTCATCGTGTCGTGGGCGATGCCCCTCTTAGAGTCCACTTCTCCATCCTCCAGCACATCCTCCTCTTCCCCTTCCACCCCGATCACCCCGACTCAGAGAGGTATGCCAGCAGTGGCACATGGGAAGAAGGGCAAGAAAAGGCGTGGCTCGAGCCAGCAGCAGTCGCAACAGCAGCAGTCATTGAGCGTTAGCAGTGGACGTACTGTTCACTACTACAACTGTGGAGGTGCTCATCACTACACGGAGTGCCAGCGGTTGCTCCGCTGAATGTGGATCATATGTGGTCTTCAGGCTGCACACGCACAACGGTCTGAGTCAAGCAACACAACCTCTGGTCGCGCGGCAACCACGACCGCAACAGTTCCCGCTTCCCCACCGGAAAGCAGTGGCGACCCAAATCCACGTGACCACACCATCGTCAAGCTATATCACGTTCTGGCACTTTGCTTTCAGGGAGATGCGAGTGTGTCTTCACAGCCGGGTGGTTCACATACTATTTATTTGTCTGTTCTCGTAGCTCGTGATAGCCCATGTGGGGGGACAAAGCTGGTATGTGATGATGATGGGACTGACAGTACCAGTTGGATTCATGAGTCTTACCTCTGTGCCCTTTGTTGCTTCTCCCCACCTATTGCTCAGCGCCCGTCTGAGGTCGAGTGTTCCATTGCCCGTTGTACACTGACATCCGTCGGTCGTGATCCCGGTGGCACTTGGATCATCATTTCTGGTGCCTCTCATCACATGACCTCTCGTCGTAGTGACTTTGTTGTTCTTGGTCTTGTTGCGTCTGTTTGTTCCGTTCTCACAGGCTCTGGTCTGTCACAACATCCACGACGCTGGGGCAGTCATCGGTCAGCTCCGAATGGGTGGTCCACCACCTGCTGACGTGCCGGTGCCTCCAGGGTTCAAATCGGGGATCATGTTGGCGTGCTCTCCTGTATCGTTGCTCTCCTCGTCGTCGCTCGTGACAGGTGGAACTCATACCCACCAACACGCCCAAAGGCTGACACAACTGTCAACATAACGATGTCTGAGCGACGGCAAGGAAGGATTGCTCAGGCAACCAATCGTAGCCAGCAATGATCAAGTGTACCACAACACAGGGTCTCCTCGTGACAATGGTGCATCCCCCCAAGTGCCCGGGTCTGGACCATGCAAGAAATCAATCACACACCTACGTGTCAAACGTCATGTAAGAAAGACAGAGAAGCAAGGTCTCCTTGTGACCCCGGAAAATGTCTCCGGGTGTCCGGGTCTCCACCACACGATGCATGGATCATAAATAACGCATGTAGGCAATGGGTCTCTACGTCACACCGGTAGAACTCACCAGGTGTGCGGGTCTCGACCAGCATAACCTCGACCATAGCATCATGTCACAGCCCATAAGAGTGTCAGGCTAAAGCCCACACACCAACACCCGCCCTCGGGCTGTAGAGGCTGACAGCACGAGCAAAGCTAATAGCTGCTCCCGACACAATCCCTGAGGAGGGAGCACGGCTACCCCATGGCCACATACCCCTACAATGCAATAGCAAGGGTGACGATGATGTTGGTGGGATGTGCTCGCAGAGAGCCTCACCCTTGAGCGTCGTCGTCGCTGTCATTGTCACTGGTGTCGTCACCTGCTGATGTGACTGGTGCACCGTTGTGGGCCTCCTCCAAGACAATAATCTGATGTATGGCCTCCAACTGTTGAGCTGCAAATTGCCTCGCGGCTTCCTTAGCATCGAGGCGTGTGTAGAGCTCGATGAGCTCTGACGCGACAGCCGACTGGCAAGGTGCTTCTATGGCATGAAGGTGATCAGTCACGGAACAAACCTGATGGTAGACCTCGATCGTGTGTGCAAAAACATGAGCCAAAGCATCATGTAGCCTCGCCGTCTCACCCCGTAGAGCTACACCTGCTCATCGCACAAGTTGACGTCCTCTACGTCAGACGTTGACTCAAGTTCAGCCGGGCCACGAGCTGCTGTCAGGGCGTGAGCGCAAGACAATGAGTCGCCACATAGGTCGTCTAGGGCTGTAGGAACGGCGGATGCGAAGGCACTTGCTACTCGTGACACACCTGTCCCTCGGCCGTCAGCTGCTGGCCGGACATCGACATGTGTAGGTATAGCTGCATCCGCGGCGACGTCGTGGTCATCGAAGGTGTGGTCAGTGCCGTGGTGCTCCTCGCGACCCCTGGTGCATAGCCCATCATCCACCTACTGCTCAAGATCCGCCTTTTCAAGACGTGCATGCTGTAGAGACCACGTAGCTACCTCAAGATGCATATGTACATCCTCCACATACTCCATGACAACCTGTCGTGCTAGAATAATCGCAGTGTAACAGCAATTGCTGGCCTCCTTAAGCTCGGCCACAAGACTCAGCATGTACGCCTCCACTCCAGCCACGGCTGCCTCCTGAGCGTCCATCACAGAGCTCAGGCGATCGGCGCTCGCGCTCCTCGTTGTTGTGTCGTTGGCTAGAACGACCATGGTGTCAACAATACGGGTCAAAGAAGCCATGAGCCGGAGATCAAGAGCCCGCTTTACATCCTCCACCATGGCTGCTGCAAGCTCATCAGGTGCCGCCGACATATTGCACACACGGATGTCTGCCGTCGTATAAGGGCCATCCTGTGCTCGTGCTATAGCTGCTACAATTACAAGAGCACAACGGGCCCCTACGTCTGTCAACGACTTCGTGTCTGACCAATCCCCCATGTACGATTCGTCATCCACACAAGGGGCATCTTCCCCCTCCTGGCGGTCAGCCACATGCTCCTACCCTCAAGCACTATCCCGCGCATCAATCATGTGCTGTCCTATGGTCATCGGTGAGTACTCCACCCCCCCACCAGCCGACGGACTGGCCAAACCCAGGAGGAAGTGGCACACCAACCCCGCGATCGAGGACAAGGGAGACGGCTCTGCTGTAAGTCTTGCCACCACCATAGCAGCTGCTATCGTCCCGGCCATCCTTATGGTATCAACAGCCTCTGCTACCTCTCCCACTCCCTCCGCCACATCGGCTGCAATTTCCAACGCGGTCTCTGAAGCTGACTCAGCTCTGATACCATGAGAAAATTCTAGGAAGCTTGCTAGCACGCTTGCCACTGGTTGGGCGTCAGCGCTCTGTCAGCTCTCTTTCACAGGTCGGACACGAAATGGCAAGGGTTTGGCTAGACGAAACAAATAGTGTCAAATGTGCTTCTATAGAATAAAACACATGCACAGATTGGTAACAAATGATGAGTCCACAGCATAAAAACCGATCGCGGTGTACGACGGGTGTCGCACGTGGCAGTGCAAGGTTTGTCCTAAAACCGGCCCAAAACACTGTTTTGGCCGTAACTTTGCGCAGACAAAGTAGAACGCTAAACCGTTCGAATCTAGAGGTGAAGAATATTGAGCCTGACGCTATGATTGGTTGCATGCATAAGTCCGGCACCGATCGGTGGATAGAAAATGAAAACAGGCAAATCTGGCTGAAGAGCCAGTTCACCGAGAAAATTCTAGCGCCTGTAGAAAAAGTGCAAAGCACTCGGATAAGCACTCCGGATGTCGTGGCAGCTCTCTGGAAGCTGCTGGTGGGTGGAGACACCACTCGTCGGTGCTCTGGCGCTAGCTGCGTCCGCATCAAGGATAGGTTGCAAAAAAAAGCAGAAGGTCCGAGACAGCATCTACGACGCTGGGGTAGTCGTCGGTCAGCTCCGAGTGGGTGGTCCACCATCTGTCGATTCGCCGGTGCCTCCGGAGTCCGCATCGGGGATCATGTCATTGCGCTCTCCTGTAGCGCTGCTCTCATGGGCGTCGTTTGTTACAGGTGGAAGCCACACACACCAATAGTCCCGACATCGCTTTTACTGTCAACCTCTGTGCACAGTTCTTGTAGGCACCACGTGCTAGAGCCCTTCATGTGCCTGTGTGATTGGTGCGGTACGTGGTCTCCACACCGTACCTTGGACTCTTCTTTTGTCGGCAGTGTCTGGTGGTTCATGACGACTACACCGATAGCGACAGGGCCTGGTGTCCAAATGGATGCAGTCACACCGTTTACGTGTTCCTGCTCGGTGGTACTACTATGTCCTGACGCAGCAGGAAAGCAAGGCTGCATTGCACATAGGTCGTGGGAGACAGAGTATGTTGCTATGGGTGTAAGGACTGTTGAGGCAGGTTGCGTGCATCACCTGTTCCTTGAGCTCGATGAGTCCGTGCCCGCCCTTGTGCTTTGCTGTGACAACCAGAGAACTCTGGTGTATTTCATGCTCGCATGAAGCACATTGCGGTTGAGCATCACTTCGTTGAGCGACACGTGATCTTCGTGATATGGGTCGGCACTGACATGCAGCATGCTGATTTCTTGACGAAGGCACTGGCATACGGGAAGTTTCTCGTGGCCATTCATTCTGTTGGACCGCCCCTTGCCTGAGAGTGGTTGAGTGCGGGGTGCGTTTGTGCCTATGTCATGACTGTTTTTGCACTCGTTGTTGCACTCGTTTCAGTGCTACACGTGTATGGACATGCATACCATCGGGTCATGGGGGAGTGTTGTGATTTGCTATGTTCCTGTCGACCTGTACAGTTTACGGTGACCACTCAGCCGTGTCCATGCGTGTGCAGATCCCTGATGTAGACCCATGTGGCACTTGTGTGTCGTCTGGTGCTGGACTACCAGCAAAGCATATTCCTAGTTGAATCGCAAGTTAAAAGGTGGAGCGTTTATTGCCTTTGATACATCACAAGGATGGATGTGGATCCATCTCGGGGGCTCAACTATCTAAGCATGAAATTGGTGATTCATATCCATCCATGAGCGTTTATTGCTTTTGATGCATCACATGGATGGATATGCATCACATTGCCTATATGTGTTATGTATGATCCATGCATCCTGTGGTGGAGACCCGGACACCGGGAGACATTTTCCGGGGTCACGAGGAGACCTTGCTTCTCTGTCTCTCTTACATGATATTTGACACGTAGGTGTGTGATTGACTTCTTGCATGGTCGAGATCTGGGAATTGGAAATAGTATTTAGGGCATACAAGCCCATGCAAAAACGAACATGAGCTCTGTGTGTGAGTGCGATGCAAGACGGCAAGAATTTGGCTAAGTCTGGAACGCTGAATATATAGAACAAGGAGAGATTACAAACGAGCCCCTAGCGGGCTTATATAGGGGCGCCGGCAGCTAACCGCACCGGGCCTTGTCATCTCTGCTGAACCCAAATGAGTCAACAGGGAGAACACACTACATACACCACGAGAGCAACAAACGTGATATCCTTGAGGCACTGGAATAGCTCTCCGAGTGCCCGGGTCTCGACCACCGAGAAAACATGAGCAGTGCCAAAAAATCCCGGAATCAACGTCCAGACATCAAAGACGGCTTTCCGAACATCGGAAGCCCCACAATAGCCATTGGGTCTCCTCATCGCACCGGTACAGTCAACCGGGTGCGCGGGTCTCAACCCACCGAGAAAACTCTCCTACCTCCTCACAAGCCCACATGGCTGCCAAAACGCATCAACAACGTCTCGCCGTCGCTATCGTAGGTACTGGAGAAGTCTCCGTGCAGTCCAGAGGCCCGTCGTGTCGTCACACCCTCCTCTGCCAGATACCCCGAATGTGGGTATATCGGTAAACTAGCAGTGTTGGTCGTGACGGGTGGAAGCCACACAAACCAACACTCCCCCTGGCTGACATAGTCTTCCACGCCAGAACGAATGAACGAAGGCATGAAACAACGTATGCCAAACCACACTATTCACCATGCAATCATACATACACACCTCTGCTACTCACCTAAGGTCTCCCTAGACACTAGCACATGCTACCAAGTGTCTGGGTCTCGACCATGAAAGGAGGGATGCACACGTGCACAAACCAGTGGAATGCCCATCACACACATGTCAGGCAACAAGATGGTCTCCTCGTGACACTCGCGGTACCAGGGCCCGGATCTCAATCGCTACGAGCAATCCAACACAATAGTATCATCATCTAAACACAGGATCATGGGAGGGTCTCCTCGTAACACGGGTGCAACGCACCACGTGTCCAAGTCTCAACCAACAGCTTGCATGCATCTGCCACACACAACATAGCCACACACCAAGACACACGATCACATGGTCTCCTCGTGACACTGGTAAAACGCACCAAGTGTCCGGGTCTCAACCAACAGGCATCTCCCATGACGTCGCGTCAGGTCGAGGTCCACACAACACTCCCCCTGGGCAGATGAACCTGGGAGCGATGTCCTCGATGGAGATGTTGGTGTCGTAGTCAAACAGATCCTCGGCGATGAGTTATGTGGTGTATCCATCATGTAGAGATAGCTCCCCCTGTCACCTGCGAGTCAACTCCCTCCCTCAAAGACAAAGTGGTGTCTCCGGCTATGACTCCTCACATCGCAACTGCATCACCTGCGGTATACCAGTCCTCGCGTGACTGCCAGGGGTCCCAACTCACAGTCTCACCAATCTCCGCTCTACCACGATGCATGTGTGTATGCCGGAGGAAAGGGAATGGGCGAGCAGCACGCGTGCATGGATGAAGTGGAAGAGCTGGCCTCCGATACAGGATAGCACATCCTGAGGCACGAGGGTGTACTGCCAGAAGAGGAGAGCTGGAGCGACGAACCGGATCACCACTCGTGGATGAAGATGACGATGGGGCAGGTGAGTTGGGTGGATGAAGGTGCGTGATGGCAGTAGAAGGAGGAACGATAATGGGTTCGACAGGAGCCAAGATGGCGGAAGCCGTAAGTACGCTCACCTCTCTTGTGACAGTTTCTCCAACGGACGTCACACTCAAAGCTGGTACAAGATCCTCCCTCAGTATAGGTGTGCCAGATGCTGCTGGCGGGTGATGTTGCCCTCCTCTGAGAATCGCTCACGCACTGCCATCATCTCCCACTGTAGCATGACTACACGCTCTTGCAGATCAGCATAATGTGCCTCGGACATGTCGAGGTGGCCCATGTCGACCTGTTGTAGAATAAACTCTGCCTCACTGGATGCTGCACATGTAGACTACACAACTTGTGAGTACAGCGCCATCTGCATCTCTGCTCCTGAAGACGATGGAACTGGTGCTGCTGCATCCTCCTGGGGGTCAACCAAGCTCGCAATGTGCTGAGACGCTGGAACATCGGATACAGCAACAGGTGTCGTATCCACATCACAGCTCGTGTCTATCATGCGAGGAGTGAGTGGTCGCATGCCAAGAGAGAAGGAGAAGGAGGAGTCGTCAGAGTCCGTAGAGCATGTGGAAACGTCGTCCGTGCAGGTACTACCACTCTCGGTGTCGATGTGATCGGTAGGGTCACCAACAGGTGAAACCGAGGGGGCAAAACTCAGCTTCTGCTGACGAGGTGACTCCATCTGCATGTATGGATCTGCTCCAGTATCCTCGACTGCCGCCGTAATGGACATAGGTGTACACGGCTCCGGCTTGACAATGTCCGTCAAGGCGACCAATAAGCGCAGCTGGCGCTCACGCACTGTCTCGCCGGGAAGGCTGGTCACTGCCACCTGCTCAATAACGGAGTGAAGACCACCATCTCACTCCATCATGTGTGTCGGTGCTCCGTCCTGTGCACGGGACGTAGACTCAGGGAACATGGGTGACTCCTGACGCTGAAGCTGGTGCTCAGGTAGTGCAGATGACACGGTGAAGCCTGCTGAGTCTACTACAGCACGTGTCCCAATGACACCTCTCAGAACTGTTGCTCTCAAGAATGCCTCAACCTCCAAAAGACCAGCCGGCCGACTCTGCTCATGCACTGCGACTGCTGTCGTACTAGTGTGAATCTCGTGGGCCAACGCCCCCAGAGATCCGTGTGGGGCATCCCGATCGGCACAATACTGCTGTGCCACCACCAGGCCGCTACTAGTCGGAGTCGCGAGTGGCACTGCCAAGGCACGCGGGAGTTGCACTCCTCCTGATGCAACCTGTTGCTATAGAATGTCCGGCTGCTGCCCCAGCGTAGATGTCGACCTCAATGACATGCACGTCCCAAGTATCCCAGCATCCTCCGGACTGGTGTGAATCTGCTGTACGCGCTCCCCCAAAAGTATGGTAGATGCATCTCGATCCGTACGAGACTCCTGTGCCGCCCGTGGGCCTCCACTGGTCGGAGCCGCAAGTGGCACCGTCCAAGGACGCCGTGCCTATGCTTCTCCTGATGTCACCTGTTGCTGTGAAAGATCTGGATCCAACCTGGACGATGAAAGGCAACTCTCCACCATGAACTCCATGTCGGGGTCAGACTCCACGCCATGTGCTGTCACCGTATCATCTGAATCTGCCTGAGCTGACGCTCGGGCAGCACGGCCCGGCGCGAGTGCGGATCCTGTCGCTACGGTCACATCAAGCAATGCGCGGTGACCACACTCCCCCTCGTCAGGTACAGCAACGGAGGCGGAGGGGGTCGAGGAGGAATCAAAACCGGCGCAAGCACGGTGTGTAGAGCGCTGACGCCGACGTCGCGGAGTCACTCGACTGGAATGACTGCATGAAGACATGTCATCGCGAGATGGCGTCGTGGTCGTAGCAGAGTGGAGGATCGAAAGGATGGTGGCAGCCTGGGACTCACTGGCAGATGGGGTTGAAGGTACACCGTCAGATGAGGAAGGAGGAGAGGATTGAGGAGATGGGATCGAAGAGGCCGTCGCCAAACGAGTAGTAGAAGCACGCTCAGTGACGACAAGGTTACAAAGCCACTGCACCGTCTGTCGGAGGCCCTGGATCTCAGCGAATATGCTCGCCAGAGGTCCAACTAGGGGATCTACCAACGCCGGCAGATCCGTATGCTGTGGAGGACGCAGGCTCGGGTGAGGCTGTAGCCAAGGTGGATGCCAGCCGGGAGGGCGCGTCCAATAGCGACGCCAACCATGACGTCCATCACCACAGTGGTAGCAGGCGAACGCGCAGGGCGCCTGCTCAGATGTCCGTGCACTCATCTCGTGCGCTGGACGATGGATAGGTACCGAGGGCACCTACTCCCGGTGGTAAACACCAAGCCACGGGAGAGAATAAGGCCAGTAGGTACTGTTACTCCTGGAGGTCACGGCGTCCGGGTCAGCAAACATGACCAGAGGGGACGAGCTGCACCACAACAGCACGCCCGGAGACTATAGTCTAACTGACTACGGCCACTAATGTTGCTGCCACTAATGGAGCGAAGACTGCTCCAAGACGAGAAAGGGTGGCGGCTGTAGGTGTGGCTGCTGCTCCAAGCGGTAGACGACCCAGCCCTCGGAGCTGGTAGGACTCGAATCCACCGTCGATCCTACGGGGTGAAGTGCGCGCACCAATCCACGGGCCCCAGGAAGACGCCGGTCCATGACGCGTCCCGAAGCGAAGATCGCTGTCGACGATAGTCCGCTCTCGGCTGAGAAGGCGAAAGTGCAAGCTCTCGCGCAGCCGCCGCACTATGTAGTCGTTGATACTCCACCGCCTGATGCATTTATTGTGGCTATGAGAGCTGCTGCTGCTGCGGCGGTAGTAGTTGGAAGATCATCCCTTCTTTTTTATCCCTGTTTTTCTCTTCCTTGCCCACGGCCACCCCCCCTTTTTCTTCTTTTGCCCTCACCTTCCACCCATTTTTTTGCTAGTTCTCCCCTCTGCTCGCCTTAAGCCCTTGCCTTTTTTTGTTTCTTGTTTTCTCATTTTTTTATTCACTCGCTTCCAAGCGTACCCCTTTTCGTATTTTTAACTTCTCGCTCCCCCTCCTTTTCTCGATTGCCCCAAAGGTGGGCGAATGGAGAAAATAAGGAGGCGGGGGAGAGGGGGGGGGTGTCCGGCTTGTCTGGCCCTCCCTCCCGTGCACGCTCGCTCGCTCGCTCGCTGAGCAATCGAGAGAGCGAGTGGGTGTGGGGGGAGGAGGGAGCGAGGGGGGGGGTCCTGTCCGCCCCTCTGACCCGGCCCCTTCGTCGGTCGGCCGACGGGGCCGATGGGGCCGAGGGGGCCCACGGGGCCGACGGGCCCCTTCCAAAGGGCCTCTCGTAGGGGCTCGGCGAGGCCCTCCGAGGGCCCCCTTGAGAAGAGGAGGAAGGGAGGGGGGGTGCGAACGGGGTGGACAGGCCCCCTCAGAGGGTCCCCCCTTAGAGGAGGGCTGCGAGGCCCTCCTTGCCGCGGCAACATCAGTTGCAACGGCACGTGCAGCTGCTGTGGTTGCTGCTACTGCTGTTGCTCCTGCTGCTACTACTGCTTCTGCTGCTACTGCTGCTTCTACTGCTGCTGCTGCTGCTGCTTTGCGCGCCAGCTACTGTTGCTGCTTGCTGCTGTCGCCGCGGCTGTTGCTGTTGCTTGCTGATGCCGACACTACTGCTTGCCGCTGACACCGCTGCTGCTGCTGCTGCACGCAGCTACTACTGCCATCGCTGCTGCAAGCTGCTATTGCTGCCGTCGCTGCTGTAGTGGCTGCTCTTGCTGCTACAGCTGCTTTCACCGTTGCTGTTGCTACTGCTGCTGTTGTTGCTGTTGTAGCGGCTGATGCACTGTTGCAGCGGCTTTCGCCACTGCTGCTCCTGCTACACTCTGTTGCTGCTGCTGCCGTCACTGCTGCATGTTGCTGCTGCTGCCGCCGCTCCTATGGCTGCTGTTGCTACCGCCGCTGGTGTAGTAGTTGGTGCTGCTTTTGCTCTTGCCGCCGCGGTCGCTATTGCTACTGTATGCGGCTCACCGCCCCTGTGGTGTTCACGTGCAGTCGCTTCGCGCTCCCTCACGTTGCTGCCAGCATGGCGCCACGTGGTGCGTTCTCTTTGTGTTCCGCCCACTGCTGCTGCTTGTGCTGCTCACACGCCCCCCTTTGTGCTCTGATACCAAATTGGAAATAATATTTAGGGCATGCAGGCCCATGCAAAAACGAACATGAGCTCTGTGTGTGAGTGTGATGCAAGACGACAAGAATTTGACTAAGTCTGGAACGCTGAATATAAAGAACAAGGAGATATTACAAATGAGCCCCTAGCGGGCGTATACAGTGGCACCGGCAGCTAACCGCACCACGTCCCTGTTGTGCTTTGTGCCGTTCCTGTACATTTTACTGTGACCACTCGGCCGTGTCCATACTCGTGCAGATCCCTGAGGCATGCGGCCCTGGTGACACCGGCGCGACGACAGGCGGCGGACTACCCGTCTGGAGCTGACCGACCACTGTTCCAGAGCCCCAGACGTCACCGGGACTCCTTGCTGTGCCTTCTACGTCCTGCAGGCGCCTTTCGGCGGACTGGGCATGAGGCCCATTTGCATGTTTTTGCTTTGTATACTCGCTGTCAGTCGATGGATGCATGCATGTGACCAGCCGTTGCGTGCGTCTTTTGATTCTGCACGTCTAGGTTCAGACGGCGTAGGATTCTGACATGTATGCGCAGAGTTACGGCCAAAATAGTGGTTTTGGGCCGGTTTTAGGACAACTCTTGGACTGCCGCGTGCGACACCCGCCGTGCGCCGCGGCAGGTATTTATGCCCTGGACCTGTCAGTTGTCATTCCTCTCTGCATATGCTATATTGAAGCATTCTGACACTTTGACTTGTGTCTCCTAGCCAAACCCTTGCCGTTGTGTGTACGACCTGTGACTGTCGTCACCGTCTGACTAGGCACTGACGCCCGGTCAGCGGCTGTGTTGCTAGGAAGCTTCTACGCACTTTCTCATGGTATCAGAGCAGTGAGACAGTTCTCACTGAGCTGCGCAGCAGAGACGCAGCAGAGCAGCAGCAGTGACAGTCACCGCTGCACCAGATCTTCTGGGACCCGTTGGAGACGGCCGTTCGCTGTCCGCGCACTCCACCCACCACGTGAGATCGCAGCTGCTGAGGCAGCAGCAGCAGCGCGTACCGCCATGCAGAGGTGTGTGGCGGCTGCGGTGCGTGCAGCCGCCACTTCCCCCCACAGCCGCAGCAGCAGAGCAGNCAAATCCCCGAGAAACGCAGATGGTTTTGAAATCCAGCAAACGTGACCTGTCGTCCCATAGTGAGCGGCGACATGAGTTCGCCCGACGACAAGGACAAGGGACCAGGCGATCCCTCCTCCTCTTCTTCAGGGGTATTGAGCCCTCACTCGCAGGCCATTGAGGACCTGCGCAGCCAGCAGGAGGAGATGCGTCGTCTGTAGTGAGAGCAGACTGACGCTATCCGCACACTGACAGAGCTCCTGCGCGCTCAGTCCACAGCTCCTCCGCGGATTTCCGAGGGAGCTGTCGGCGTTGCGGCCTCCACCCAGCACTCGGCTCAGGTGCCCGTGACAGGTGCCCCGCTTGCTTCACCTCCTGGTGTGGTCTCCCCACCACCTGTGGACCTCCTTGATGACGAGCCATTCATGCCAGGCTTTGAGGATGACTCCCAGGAGCGGGAGATTCGTCTTCTACAGGAGCGCCTTTATTCTGCAGACGGGTATCCGACCTCCACCCGTGTCCCCGATACGATCGTCACTTGACTTCCCCAGTGATCACCCCCTTCCAGGAGTTTTTCCCGTCACTCGCCCTCCTCAGCCTGCGGCTGCTCTCCCCACGGAGCGGCAGCTAAAGGAATTTTAGGCACCACCTCCAGGGTACATCAGCGAGGATGGATTTGACTACTGGGAGATCCTATTCCAGGTGTGGGCCACCTCTGAGGGAGTGTGGCCTTACTACCACAGCCCATAACAGTCCACAGATCCAGTACAGGTGCTGACAGCAGCCCGAGCCATGCGAGGACTTCTCTACGCCATGCCATGCGAGACTGTTGTTGACTTCCATCCCTTCCTCGGCGAGGCTGGCACAGGCACCGGAGCTGATCCTCGTGGAGGCTGGGATTTGGCGTTGTCCCTACTGGCTGCAGAGACGCACGCCACGCGTGCGTCACACATTCGCGCTTTCCACTCCCTCCGTCAGGGACCAGTGGAGCCTGCAGCGGATTACTGGCGACGCGCCATGCGTATCTACACGCGCCTAGGGACCTCAGGGGGCACACAGCTGTGGGCGCTTCGGACGATCATGCTTGGAGTTCGCCTGGAGTACACCGACGTATTCACACGATACAGCGACGTTGCTCTCGAGCCTTTCTGAGCCACCCTGCAGCTGCTCCTGTGGGCCCATTAGCTTTTCCTCCAGGTGACGTCGGCCCGCGAGGCAGCAGTAGCACATCAGGAGACTGCCCTCGCTGTAGCAGTCCTCGCCTCACCACCATCTTCCCTCCTGCAGTCACCCTCACCTTCCTCCATCACGACCTCATCTTCCTGCTCCTCTTCGACCCCGTCTACACCCACGCAGACGCAGGGCGTTGCAGTAGCTGCCCAGGGGAAGAAGGAGAATAGGAAGCGCGGATCGGGTCAGCAGCTGTCGTCATCCAGTGGTAGCAGTGGCCGTTCCGTGCACTGCTACAACTGTGGAGATGCCCATCGCTATACCGAGTGCCAGCAGCCGCTCGACTGGGAGCGCATCACTCGCGGACTTCAGGCTGCTCATGCTGCTCGCACCGCGTCCGGCACGTCGACCGCACACTCCTCTGGACGCGCGGCGACTACGACTGCAGCTGTTCATGCATCCTCACCGGCGAGCAGCAGTGATCCAGACCCACGTGACCGCACCATCGCCAAGCTTCGTCATCTTCTGGCGCTTCGCTTTCAGGGAGGTGCGAGTGTGTTGTCATCGTTGAGTGGGTCACAGACTGCTTGTTCGTCCGTCCTCGTGAATCGTGATGACACGTGTGGGGGAGCACAGTCCGCATGTGATGATGATGGGCCTGACTGCACTGACTGGATTCATGAGTCTCACCTTCGTGATGTACGTCGTTCCGTCCCACTGACGGCTCAGCGTCCCTCTGATGCCGAGTGTTCTATTGCTCGTTGTACAGTGACGTGCACCAGTCGTGACTCTGGTGGCACTTGGATCATCGATTCCGGTGCCAACCACCACATGACGTGTCGTCGGAGTGATTTTGTAGTACTTGGTCCTGTCACGACTGTCCGTTCTGTTCGTACAGGTTCTGGTCAGTCCTTACCGGT
>SZWC01007418.1:5099-15494 GCA_023375785.1 Penium margaritaceum
GAGCCACCAGTTTTATACCTTGTTTATACCTAAAAGGTCATGCCTAGTATATCTACACTATGATTGGACACTCTGACCGTGGCTCACTTGTGTTATGATTCATAGCCGTTTAAGGTACTTGGTAAACATTGTGGTCATGGCCAGTGGCACATGCCAGTTTTGTCAAGGCATTGCACACAATAGCCGTGCCAAGCCACCAATGTTTTACCTTGTTTATACCTGTAAGGTCATGCCTAGTACATCTGAACTGTGATTGGGTACTCTCACCATGGCTGACTCGTGTTACGATTCATAGAAGTTAACATCACTTGGTAACCTTTGTGGTCATGGTCAGTGGCACATGCCAACTTTGTCAAGGCAATGCGTACAATAGCCATGCCAAGACACCGGCTTTTGACCCTGTTTACACCTGTAAGGTCATGCATATTATATGTGCACTATGATTAGGTACTCTGACCGTGGCTGACTCGTGTTATGATTCGTAGAAGTTAAAGTCATGTGGTAAACATTGTGGGCATTGTCAGTGGCACATGCCAACTTTGTCAAGGCATTGCACATAATAGCCACACCGAGCCACCAGTATTCTACCTTGTTTGCACCTGCATTATCATTTCTAGTACATCTGCACTATGATTGGACACTCTGAGCGTGGCTGACTCGTGTTATGATCATAAGAAGTAAAAGTCATTTGGATACATTTGTGGTCATGGTCAGTAGCACATGCCAACTTTGTCAAGGCATTGCACACAATAGTCACAGTGAGCCACCAGTATTCTACCTTGTTTATACCTGTCAAGTAATGCCCAGTATATCTGTACTGTGATTGGTCACTCTGACCGTGGTTGACTTGTGTTATGATTCATAGCCGTTTAAGGTACTTGGTAAACGTTGTGGTCATGGTCAGTGGCACATGCCAACTTTGTCAAGGCATTGCACACAATAGCCACACCGAGCAACCAGCATTCTGCCTTGCTTGCACCTACAAGATCATGCCTAGTACATCTGCACTGTGATTGGACACTCTGACCGTGGCTGAGTCGTTTTATGATCAATAGAGGAAAAAGTCACTTTGATACATTTATGGTCATGGTCAGTGGCACATGCCAACTTTGTCAAGGCATTGCACACAATAGCCACACCGAGCCACTTGCAAGATCATGCCTAGTACATCTGCACTGTGATTGGACAATCTGACTGTGGCTGACTCGTGTTATGATCAATATAAGTAATATTCACTTGGATACATTTGTGGTCATGGTCAGTGGCTCATGCCAACTTTGTCAAGGCATTGCGCACAATAGCCACACCAAGCCACCAGTATTCTACCTTGTTTGTATCTGCAAGGTCATGCTCAGTATATCTGCACTGTGATAGGATACTCTGACCAAGGCTTACTCGTGTAATGAGTCATAGCCGTTTAAGGTACTTGGTAAACTTTCTGGTCATGGTCAGTGGCACATGCCAACGTTGTCAAGGCATTGCGCACAATAGCAGTGCCAAACCACGAGTTTTTCACCTTGTTTATACCTGCAAGGTCATGCCTAGTACCTGTGAACCGTGATTGAGCACTCTGATTGTGGCTGACTCGTGTTTCCATTCGTAGGAGTTGAAGTCACTTGGTAACTTTGTGGTCATGGTCAGTGGCGATGCCAACTTTGTCAAGGCATTGCGCACAATAACCACAACGAGCCACCAGTATTCTACCTTGTTTATACCTGCAAGGTCATGCCTAGTACCTGTGAACCGTGATTGAGCACTCGGATTGTGGCTGACTCGTGTTTCGATTCGTAGGAGTTGAAGTCACTTGGTAACTTTGTGGTCATGGTCAGTGGCGATGCCAACTTTGTCAAGGCATTGCGCACAATAACCACAACGAGCCACCAGTATTCTACCTTGTTTATACCTGCAAGGTCATGCCCAGTATATCTGCACTGTGATTGGACAATCTGACCGTGGCTGACTTGTGATATGATTCATAGCCGTTTGAGGAACATGGAAAACTTTGTGGTCATGGTCAGTGGCACATGCCAACTTTGTCAAGGCATTGCGCACAATAGCCGTGCCAAGCCACCAAATTTTTATCTTGTTTATACCTGTAAGGTCATGTACATTAGATGTGCACTGTGATTGGGCACTCTGACTATGGCCTACTTGTGTTACGATTCCTAGACGTTAAAGTCACTTGGATACATTTGTGGTCATGGTCAGTGGCACATGCCAACTTTTTTAAGGCATTGCACACAGTAGTCACACCGAGCCACCGGTTTTATACCTTGTTTATACCTGCAAGGTCATGCCTAGTATATCTACACTATGATTGGACACTCTGACCGTGGCTCACTCGTGTTATGATTCACAGCCGTTTAAGGTACTTGGTAAACATTGTGGTCATGGCCAGTGGCACATGCCAGTTTTGTCAAGGCATTGCACACAATAGCCATGCCAAGCCACCGGTGTTTAACCTTGTTTATACCTGTAAGGTCATGCCTAGTACATCTGAACTGTGATTGGGTACTCTCATCATGGCTGACTCGTGTTACGATTCGTAGAAGTTAACATCACTTGGTAAACTTTGTGGTCATGGTCAGTGGCACATGCCAACGTTGTCAAGGCATTGCGTACAATAGCCATGCCAAGACACCGGCTTTTGACCCTGTTTATACCTGTAAGGTCATGCATATTATATGTGCACTATGATTAGGTACTCTGACCGTGGCTGACTCGTGTTATGATTCGTAGAAGTTAAAGTCATGTGGTAAACTTTGTGGTCATTGTCAGTGGCACATGCCAACTTTGTCAAGGCATTGCACATAATAGTCACACTGAGCCACCAGTATTCTACCTTGTTTGCACCTGCAAGATCATGTCTAGTACATCTGCACTGTGATTGGACACTCTGACCGTGGCTGACTCGTGTTATGATCATACGAAGTAAACGTCACTTGGATACATTTGTGGTCATGGTCAGTGGCACATGCCAACTTTGTCAAGGCATTGCACACAATAGTCACAGCGAGCCACCAGNATTCTACCTTGTTTATACCTGTAAAGTAATGCCCAGTATATCTGCACTGTGATTGGTCACTCTGACCGTGGTTGACTCGTGTTATGATTCATAGCCGTTTAAGGTACTTGGTAAACTTTGTGGTCATGGTCAGTGGCACATGCCAACTTTGTCAAGGCATTGCACACAATAGCCACACCGAGCCACCAGTATTCTACCTTGTATGTACCTACAAGAGCATGCCTAATACATCTGCAGTGTGATTGGACACTCTGACCGTGGCTGACTTGTGTTATGACCAATAGAAGTAAAAGTCACTTGGATACATTTGTGGTCATGGTCAGTGGCACATGCCAACTTTGTCAAGGCATTGCGCACAATAGCCAGCCCGAGCAACCAGTATTATACCTTGTTTATACCTGCAAGGTCATGCACAGTATATCAGCACTGTAAATGGATACTCTGACCGTGGCTGCCTCGTGTTCTGATTCATAGCCGTTTAAGGTACTTGGTAGACTTTGTGGTCATAGTCAGTGGCACATGCCAACTTTGTCAAGGCATTGCGCACAATAGCCGTGCCAAGCCACCGGTTTTTTACCTTGATTATGCCTGCAAGGTCATGCATATAAGAAGTGCATTGTGAGTGGGCAGTCTGGCTGTGGCTGACTCGTGTTACGATTCGTAGAAGTAAAAGTCACTTGGTAAGCTTTGTGGTCATGGTTAGTGGCACATGCCAACTTTGTCAAGGCATAGCGCACAATAGGCACACCAAGCCACCAGTATTCTGCCTTGTTTGCACCTGCAGGATCGTGCTTAGTACACCTGCACTGTGATTGGATACTCTGACCGTGGCTGACTCGTCTTATGATCAATAGAAGTAAAAGTCACTTGGATACATTTGTGGTCATGGTCAGTGGCACATGCCATCTTTGTCAATGCATTGAGCACAATAGCCACACCGAGCCACCAGTATTCTACCTTGTTTATACCTCTAAGCTTATGCCTAGTACATCTGCACTGGGATTGGACACTCAGACCACGGCTGACTCGTGTTATGATTCATAGCCGTTTAAGGCACTTGGTAAACTTTGTGGTCATAGTCAGTGGCACATGCCAACTTTGTCAAGGCATTGCGTACAATAGCCGTGCCAAGACACCGGCTTTTTACCCTGTTTATACATTCAAGGTCATGCATATTAGATGTGCACTGTGATTGGACACCCTGACTTGTGTTATGATCAATATAAGAAAAAGTCAGTTGGATACATTTGTGGTCAAGGTCAGTGGCACATGCCAACTTTGTCAAGGCATTGCGCACAATAGCCACACCAAGCTATCAGTATTCTACCTTGTTTGCATTTGCAAGGTCATGCTCAATATATCTGCACTGTGATTGGAAACTCTGACCAAGGCTGACTCGTGTTATGATTCATAGCCGTTTAAGGTACTTGGTAAATGTTTTGGTCGTGGTCAGTGGCACATGCCAACTTTGTCAAGGCATTGCGCACAACAGCCGTGCCAAGCCACCGGTTTTTTACCTTATTTATACCTGCAAGGTCATGCATAGTACCTCTGAACCGTGATTGGGCACTCTCACTGTGGCTGCCTCGTGTTACGATTCGTAGAAGTTAAAGTCATTTGGTAACTTTGTGGTCATGGTCAGTGGCAGATGCCAACTTTGTCAAGGCATTGCGCACAGTAGCCACACCGAGCCACCAGTATTCCACCTTGTTTGCACCTGCAAGATCATACCTAGTACATCTGCCCTGTGATTGGATACTCTGACTGTGGCTGACTCGTGTTATGATTAATGGAAGTTAAATTCACTTGGATACATTTGTGGTCATGGTCTGTGGCACATGCCAACTTTGTCAAGGCATTGCACACAATAGCCACACCGAGCCACCAGTATTGTACCCTGTTTATACCTGTAAGATCATGCCCGGTATGTCTGCACTGTGATTGGAAACTCTGACCGTGGCTGACTCATGTTATGATTCATATCCGTTTAAGGTACTTGGTAAACGTTTTGTTCATGGTCACTGGCACATGCCAACTTTGTCAAGGCATTGTGCACAATAGCCGTGCCAAGCCACCTGATTTTTACCTTGTTCATACCTGCAAGGTCATGCATATTAGATGTGCAGTGTGATTGGAAACTCTGACCGTGACTGACTCGTGTTATGATCAATAAAAGTAAAAGTCACTTGGATACAATTGTGGTCATGGTCAATGGCACATGCCAACTTTGTCAAGGCATTGCGCACAATAGCCACACACCGAGCCACCAGTATTATACCTTGTTTATATCTGCAATATAATGCCTAGTAGATCTGCAGTGTGATTATACACTCTGACCGTGGCTGACTTGTGTTATGATCAATAGAAGTAAAAGTCACTTGGATTCATTTGTGGTCATGGTCAGTGGCACATGCCAACTTTGTCAAGGCATTGCACACAATAGCCACAACGAGCCACCAGTATTCTACCTTGTTTATACCTGTAAAGTAATGCCCAGTATATCTGCACTGTGATTGGTCACTCTGACTGTGGTTGACTCGTGTTATGATTCATAGCCGTTTAATGTACTTGGTAAACTTTGTGATCATGGTCAGTGGCACATGCCAACTTTGTCAAGGAATTGCACACAATAACCACAACGAGCCACCAGTATTTTACCTTGTCTGGACCTGTAAGATCATGCCTAGTACATCTGCAGCGTGATTGGACACTCTGACCGTGGTTGACTCGTGTTATGATGAATAGAAGTAAAAGTCACTTGGATACATTTCTGGTCATGATCAGTGGCACGTGCCAATCTTGTAAAGGCATTGTGCACAATAGCCACACCGAGTAACCAGTATTATACCTTGTGTATACTTGCAAGGTCATGCCCAATATATCAGCACTGTAAATGGACACTTTGACCGTGGCTGACTTGTGTTATGATTCATACCCGTTAAGGTACTTGGTAAACTTTGTCGTCATAGTCAGTGGCACATGTTAACTTTCTCAAGGCATTTCGCACAATAGCCGTGCCAAGCCACCGGTTTTTTGCCTTGATTATGCCTGCAAGGTCATGCATATTAGATGTGCACTGTGAGTGGGCTGTCTGATTGTGGCTGACTCGTGTTACGATTTGAAGAAGTAAAAGTCACGTGGTAAGCTTTGTGGTCATGGTCAGTGGCACATGCCAACTTATTCAAGGCATTGCGCACAATAGGCACACCAAGCCACCAATATTAGACCTTGTTTGCACTTGTAAGATCATGCCTAGTACATCTGCACTGTGATTGGACACTCTGACTGTGGCTGACTCGTCTTATGATCAATAAAAGTAAAAGTCACTTGGATACATTTGTGGTCATGGTCAGTGGCACATGCCAACTTTGTCAAGGCATTGTGCACAATAGCCACTCCGAGCCACCAGTATTATTCTTGTTTATACCTGTAAGCTCATGCCTAGTACATCTGCACTGGGATTGGACACTCTGACCATGGCTGACTCGTGTTATAATTCATAGCCGTTTAAGGTACTTGGTAAACATTGTGGTCATGGTCAGTGGCACATGCCAACTTTGTCAAGGAATTACACACAATAACCGTGCCAAGCCACCGGTTTTTACCTTGTTTATACCTGCAAGGTCATGCCTAGTACATCTGAGCTGTGAGTAGGCACTCTGACTGTGGCTGACTTGTGTTACGATTCGTTGAAGTTAAAGTCACTTGGTAAACTTTGTGGTCATAGTCAGTGGCACATGCCAACTTTGTCAGGGCATTGCAAACAATAGCCGTGCCAAGACACCGGCCTTTTACTCTGTTTATACCTGCAAGGTCATGCATATTAGATGTGCACTGTGATTGGACACTCTTATCGTGGCTGACTCGGGTTATTATCAATATAAGTAAAAGTCACTTGGATACATTTGTGGTCATGGTCAGTGGCACATGCCAACTTCGTCAGGACATTGCGCACAATAACCACACCAAGCCACCAGTATTCTACCTTGTTTGTATTTGCAAGGTCATGCTCAGTATATCTTCACTGTGATATGACACTCTGACCAAGGCTGACCTGGTTATACTTCATAGATGTTTAAGATACTTGGTAAACGTTCTGGTCATGGTCAGTGGCACATGCCAACTTTGTCAAGGCATTGCGCACAACAGCCGTGCCAAGCCACCGGTTTTTTACCTTGTTTATACCTGCAAGGTCATGCCTAGTACCTCTGAACCGTGATTGGGCACTCTGACTGTGGCTGACTTAAGTTACGATTCATAGAAGTTAAAGTCACTTGGTAACTTTGTGGTCATGGTCAGTGGCAGATGCCAACTTTGTCAAGGTATTGCGCACAGTATCCACACCGAGCCACCAGTATTATACCTTGTTTGCACCTGCAAGATCATACCTAGTACAGGTAAGTATCCTTCTGTGGAAGGAGAATGTCTAGCGGTCTTATGGGCTATCCAGTTCTACAGAGACTACGTCAAGAATGGGAAGCCCTTCACCATCCTCATAGATCATCAGGCCCTCTAATGGCTGCTTACGACGCAAAACCACGAGGGAATTCTTGGCAAAATGGGCCCTGCTTCTACAAGGACACAACCTCACGATCAAATATCAACCAACATTCGCAAACCGCAATGCACATGCTCTTAGCCGGTTACTACGTGAAGGGTGGAATGACCGCAGCTCCCACAAAACACCATCATATGAAGGTGGACCACCTCTGCACGAGGCCCCTCCTGGTGGAAGTGTTCTGATTCAAGGCCAGGCGCACGACCTCATCGCTGATGAGTACCGCTGGGCATACCCTCTTGAGGACTTCCCTCAATAGGACGTGAACGTAGGCCACATCAATGTGCGATGAAGAACCGACCTCNTGGGCACTCTGACTGTGGCTGACTTAAGTTACGATTCATAGAAGTTAAAGTCACTTGGTAACTTTGTGGTCATGGTCAGTGGCAGATGCCAACTTTGTCAAGGTATTGCGCACAGTATCCACACCGAGCCACCAGTATTATACCTTGTTTGCACCTGCAAGATCATACCTAGTACACCTGCACTGTGATTGGATACTCTGACCGTGGCTGACTCGTTTTATGATCAATAGAAGTAAAAGTCACTGGGATACATTTGTGGTAATGGTCAGTGGCATATGCCAACTTTGTCAAGGCATTGCACACAATAGCCACACCGAGCCACCAGTATTCTACCTTGTTTATACCTGTAAGGTCATGCCCAGTATGTGTGCACTGTGATTGGACACTCTGACCGTGGCTGACTCGTGTTATTATTCATAGCCGTTTAAGGTACTTGGTAAACTTTGTGGTCATGGTCACTGGCACATGCCAACTTTGTCAAGGCATTGTGCACAATAGCCTTGCCAAGCCACCAGATTTTTACCTNAATGACCGCAGCTCCCACAAAACACCATCATATGAAGGTGGACCACCTCTGCACGAGGCCCCTCCTGGTGGAAGTGTTCTGATTCAAGGCCAGGCGCACGACCTCATCGCTGATGAGTACCGCTGGGCATACCCTCTTGAGGACTTCCCTCAATAGGACGTGAACGTAGGCCACATCAATGTGCGATGAAGAACCGACCTCTTCAAGAATGTGCCAGTATAAACGCACAAGGAATACGGGGATGGGCTTCAGCGTATACAACACGACCCTGTCTCATCACCCACGTCACACACTCCACCAGTTGTAACGCCGACGCCATCAAGTGCGGTCTGTTCATCAGACCGCACCTGATGAACAGACCGCCNGGATACATTTGTGGTCATGGTCAGTGGCACATGCCAACTTTGTCAAGGCATTGCACACAATAGCCACACCGAGCCACCAGTATTCTACCTTGTTTATACCTGTAAGGTCATGCCCAGTATGTGTGCACTGTGATTGGACACTCTGACCGTGGCTGACTCGTGTTATTATTCATAGCCGTTTAAGGTACTTGGTAAACTTTGTGGTCATGGTCACTGGCACATGCCAACTTTGTCAAGGCATTGTGCACAATAGCCTTGCCAAGCCACCAGATTTTTACCTTGTTCATACTGTCAGAAGAATATAGTCACAAGGACGGCGGGAGCAGAAGCAAGCAGAAGTAACAGACAGGCACGTAGACGTCAGCAGAGTGACGTAGCCAAGAGCGGTACGTGAAGTTAGTCGCGGGAGCAGGTAGAGGCTGGGAAGTGAGGTAGCTGCGGTAGACAGGTTAATTTGAGAGAGGGTGCTTGCGAGGTGAGTGATGGTTGGCAGAGTATGAGGGCTGAGCAAAGGAGCGAGAGTGACTGAGCGAAGCGTTGAGAGGTGGCGAAGGCAAGAAATGCGAGGGACGAGTAGAGCGAAGACACAACGGCGAAGCCGCAGGACCAAAGGGGAACAGGATGGGCAAGACTGTTCTGGTCAACTCGAGGGAATGAACATCCTCGGTCATAGAAGGAGAGAAGGGGACAAGAGAGCAGCGCAACGGCTTCTTTTCGCTAGCCGGACGCGAGTGACACATGTCACGTTATTAGGGGATGCCTTGACATGTTGGGCTCAACAGTTAGTCTGACCGAGGGCCGTTGAGTCAAGGTGGTTTAGGCTCGACCCTGAACCTTTATTAAGAAAGTGGGAATAACTCTTGTCGGAGTCGATGATTTCCAACAGACCCCCTGAGTCCGACAAGAGTTAATGACAGTACTTCTCCCAATCTCCTAAGAGTTGACCATTGCAGTGTTCAAGTAGACCCTTCCACATGGCGTGCATATCAATTGGGTCCGCTCCCACCAGGTAGTGCAGGTCTCTGGTCATGAAGCGTCGTAGCCAGGCCTTGAGACCGTAGTCGAGGCTGTCCTCCTTTCTGGTCATCTCAGCTGGAGAGCAACGCTTGCCGAGATACTTGGGTCTTCCAAGGAGGGCATTGGTAGTTGCAAACCCACCAACGAGCTCGAGGTAGAGGAGGTTGTAGATTTGAATTTGCCACTCCTGGATATTGCTTACTTCCTTGTCGATGATCTCGGCAGCTTGTCCATCACTCACTGCTGCAGGAGTAGGGGCAGGTAGTGGAGATCCTTCTTCCACTGGTTCCTCTTCCTCTTCCTCTTCCTCCTCTGCCAATGCCAGCTCAATCTTGAGGTAAGGTCTGGAGTTGGGATTTTTGGGCAGAGGTGGAATAATAGCCACACCGAGCCACTAGTATTCTACCTTGTTTATACTTGCAAGGTCATACCCAGTATATTTGCACTGTGATAGGACAATCTGACCGTGGTTGACTCGTGTTATTATTCATATCCGTTTAAGGAACTTGGTAAAGTTTGAGATCATGGTCAGTGGCACATGCCAACTTTGTCAAGGCAATGCGCACAATAGCCGTGCCAAGCCACCAGGTTTTTACCTT
>SZWC01007418.1:51093-83942 GCA_023375785.1 Penium margaritaceum
TGTGGCTATTGTGCGCAATGCCTTGACAAATTTGGCATGTGCCACTGACCATGACCACAAAATTTACCAAATGACTTTAACTTCTACGAATCGTAACACAAGTCAGCCACAGTCAGAGTGCCCAATTACAGTGCACATCTAATATGCATGACCTTGCAGGTATAAACAAGGTAAAAACCGGTGGCTTGGCACGGCTATTGTGCGCAATGCCTTGACAAAGTTGGCATGTGCCACTGACCATGACCACAAAGTTTACCGAATATTTTAACGTCTACACATCGTAACACGCGTCAGCCACAGTCAGAGTGCCCAATCACAGTGCACATGTAATATGCATGACCTTGCAGGTATAAACAGGGTAAATAACCGGTGTCTTGGCACGGCTATTGTGTGCAATGCGTTGACAAAGTTGGCTTGTGCCACTGACTATGACCACAAAGTATACCAAGTACCTTAAATGGCTATGAGTCATAACACGAGTCAGCCACGGTCAGAGTGTCTACTCACAGTGCAGATGTACTATGCATGATCTTGTTGGTGCAAACAAGGTAGAATACTGGTGGCTTGGTGTGGCTATTGTGCGCAATGCCTTGACAAAAATGGCATGTGCCATTGACCATGAACACAAATGTATCAAAGTGACTTTTACTTCTATTGATCATAACACGAGTCAGCCACGAGAAGAGTATCTAATCAGAGTGCAGATGTACTGGGCATGATCTTGCCGGTACAAACAAGGTAGACCACTGGTGGCTCGGTGTGGCTATTGTGCGCAATGCCTTTAAAACGTTGGCATGTGCCACTGACCATGAAGAAAAAAGTTTACCAAGTGACTTTTACTTCTACGAATCGTAACACGAGTCACCCATGGTTAGAGTGCCCAATCAGAGTGCACACCTAATATGCATGACCTTGCAGGCATAAACATGGTAAAAAACCGGTGGCTTGGCACGGCTATTGTGCGTAATGCCTTTACAACGTTGGCATGTGCCACTGACCCTGACCACAAAGTTTACCAAGTGAGTTTAACTTTTACGAATCGTAACACGAGTCAGCCATATTCGGAGTACCCAACCACAATGCACATATAATATGCATGACCTTGCAGGTATAAACAGGGTAGAAAACCGGTGTATTGGCACGGCTATTGTGCGCAAAGCCTTGACAAAGTTGGCATGTGCCACTGACCATGACCACAAAGTTTACCAAGTACCTTAAACGGCTATGAATCATAACACGAGTCAGCCACGGTCAGAGTGTCCAATCACAGTGCAGATATACTGGGCATGACCTTACAGGTATGAACAAGGTAGAATACTGGTGGCGCGGTGTGGCGTCTGTGTGCAATGCCTTGACAAAGTTGGCATGTGCCACTGACCATGACCACAAAGTTGACCAAGTGACTTTAACTTCTACGAATCGTAACACGAGTCAGCCACGGTCAGAGTGCCCAAGCACAGTGCACATCTAATATGCATGACCTTGCAAATATGGACAAGTGCGCCGGTGGCTTGGCACGGCTATTGTGCGCAATGCCTTGACAACGTTGGCATGTGCCACTGACCATGACCACAAAGTTGACCAAGTGACTTTAACTTCTACGAATCGTAACACGAGTCAGCCACGGTCAGAGTGCCCAAGCACAGTGCACATCTAATATGCATGACCTTGCAAATATGGACAAGTGCGCCGGTGGCTTGGCACGGCTATTGTGCGCAATGCCTTGACAACGTTGGCATGTGCCACTGACCATGACCACAAAGTTGACCAAGTGACTTTAACTTCTACGAATCGTAACACGAGTCAGCCACGGTCAGAGTGCCCAAGCACAGTGCACATCTAATATGCATGACCTTGCAAATATGGACAAGTGCGCCGGTGGCTTGGCACGGCTATTGTGCGCAATGCCTTGACAACGTTGGCATGTGCCACTGACCATGACCACAAAGTTGACCAAGTGACTTTAACTTCTACGAATCGTAACACGAGTCAGCCACGGTCAGAGTGCCCAATCACAGTGCACATCTAATATGCATGACCTTGCAAATATGGACAAGTGCGCCGGTGGCTTGGCACGGCTATTGTGCGCAATGCCTTGACAAAGTTGCAATGTGCCACTGACCATGACCACAAAGTTTACCAAGTACCTTAAACAGCTATGAATCATAACACGAGTCAGCCACGGTCAGAGAGTCCAATCACAGTACAGATATACTGCGCATGACCCTGCATGTATGAACAACTTAGAATACTCGTGGCTCAGTGGTGCTATTGTGCGCACTGCCTTGACAAAGTTGGCATGTGCCATTTACCATGACCACAAATGTATCCAAGTGACTTTTACTTCTACTGATCATAACACGAGTCAGCCACGGTCAGAGTGTCCAATCACACTGCAGATGTACTAGACATGATTTTGCAGGTGCAAACAAGGTAGAAAACTGGTGGCTCGGTGTGGCTATTGTGCGCAACGCATTGACAAAGTTGGCATGTGCCACTGACCATGACCACAAAGTTTACCAAGTGACTTTAACCTCTACGAATCAAAGCACGAGTCAGCCACGGTTTGAGGACCCAATCACATTGCACATCTTATAAGAATAACCTTGCAGGTATAAGCAGGGCAAAGAACTGGTGTCTTGGCATGGCTATTGTGCGCAATGCCTTGACAAGATTGGCATGTGCCACTGACCATGACCAAAAAGTTGACCAAGTGACTTTAACCTCTACGAATCGTAACACGAGTCAGCCACAGTCAGAGTGCCCAATCATAATTCAGATGTACTAGGCAATACCCTGCGGGTATAAACAAGGTAAAAAACCCGTGGCTTGGCACGGCTATTATGCGCAATGCCTTGACAAAGTTCGCATGTGCCACTGACCATGACCACAAAGTTTACCAAATACCTTAAACGGATATGAATTATAAAACACGTCAGCCACAATAAGAGTGTCCAATCACAGTGCATATGTACTGGACATGACCTTACATGTATAAAGGTAGAACTCTGGTGGCTTGGTGTGGCTATTGTACCCAATGCCCCGACAAAGTTGGCATGTTCCACTAACCATGACCACAAATGTATCCAAGTGACTTTTACTTCTATTGATCATAACATGAGTCAGCCACGGTCAGAGTGTCCAATCAGAGTGTAGATGTACTAGGCATGATCTTGCAGATACAAACAAGGTAGAATACTGGTGGCTCGGTGTGGCTATTGTGCGCAATGCCTTGACAAGTTGGCATGTGCCACTGACCATGACCACAAAGTTTACCAGGTGACTTTAACATATACGAATCGTAACACGAGTCAGCCACATTCTGTGCCCAATCAGAGTCCAGATGTACTAGGCATGACCTTGCAGGTATAAACAAGGTAAAAAGCCGGTGGCTTTGCATGGCTATTGTGCGCAATGCCTTGACAAAGTTCGCATGTGCCACTGCCATGACCACAAAGTTTACCAAGTACATTAAACGGCTATGAATCATGACACGAGTCAGCCACGGTCAGAGTGTCCAATTTTAGTGCAGATATACTGGGCAAGACCTTACGCGTATAAACAAGGAAGAATACTGGTGGCTCGGTGTGGCTAGTGTGCGCAATGCCTTGACAAAGTTGGCATGTGCCACTGAACATGACCACAAAGTTTACCAAGTGACGTTCACTTCTACGAATCGTAACACAAGTCAGCCACGGTCAGAGTGCCCAATCACAGTGCACATCTAATATGCATGACCTTGCAGGTATAAACAAGTTAAAAACCCAGTGGCTTGGCACGACTATTGTGCGCAATGCCTTGAAAAAGTTGGCATGTGCCACTGACCATGACCACAAAGTTTACCAAGTACCTTAAACGGCTACGAATCATAACACAAGTCAGCCACGGTCAGAGTGTCCAATCACAGTGCAGATATATTGGGCATGACCTTACAGGTATAAACAAGGTAAAAAACTGGTGGCTCGATGTGGCTATTGTGCGCAATGCCTTGACAAAGTTGGCATGTGCCACTGACCATGACCACAAATGTATCCAAGTGACTTTTACTTCTATTCATCATAACACAAGTCAGCCACGGTCAGAGTGTCCCATCACAGTTCAGATGTACTAGGCATGACCTTGCAGGTATAAACAAGGTAGAATACTGGTGGCTTGGCACGGCTATTGTGCGAAATTCCTTGACAAAGTTGGCATGTGCCACTGACCATGACCACAAAGTTAACCAAGTACCTTAAACGACAATGAATCATAACACGAGGCAGCCATGGTCAGAGTGTCCAATCACACTGCAGATGTACTAGGCATGATATTGCAGAGACAAGCAAGGTAGAATACTGGTGGCTCAGTGTGGCTTTTGTGCGCAATGCCCTGAAAAAGTTGCCATGTGCCACTGACCATGACCACAAAGTTTACCAAGTGACTTTACTTCCACGAATCATAACACGAGTCAGCCAAGGTCAGAGCGTCCAATCAATACGCACGTCTAATATGCATGACCTTTCAGGTATAAACAAGCTAAAAACCAATGGCTTGGCACGGCTATTGTGCGGAATGCCGTGACAAAGCTTGCATGTGCCACTGACCATGACCACAAAGTTTACCAAGTACATAAAATGGCTATGAATCATAACACGAGTCAGCCACGGTCAGAGTGTCCAATCACAATGCAGATATACTGGGCATGACCTTGCAGGTATAAAGAAGGTAGGATACGGGTGGCTCTGTGTGGCTATTGTGCGCAAATCCTTGACAAAGTTGGCATGTGCCACTGACCATGACCACAAATGTATCCAAGTGACTTTTACTTCTATTGATCATAACACGAGTCAGCCACGGTCAGAGTGTCCAATCACAGTGCAGATGTACTAGGTATGATCTTGCACATGAAAACAAGGTAGAATACAGGTGGCTCGGTGTGGCTATTGTGCGCAATGCCTTGACAAAGTTCGCATGTACCACTGACCATGACCACAAAGTATACCAAGTGACTTTAACTTCTATAAACCGTAACACGAGTCAGCCACGGTCAGAGTGCCCAATCACAGTGCACATATATTAAGCACGACCTTGCAGGTATAAACAAGTTAAAAACCCAGTGGCTTGGCATGGCTATTGTGCGCAATGCCTTGACAAAGTTGGCCGGTGCCATTCACAATGACCACAAAGTTTGCCAAGTACATTAAACGGCTATGAATCATAACACGAGTCAGCCACGATCAGAGTGTCCAATCACAGTGCAGATATACTGGGCATGACCATACAGGTATAAACACGGCAGAATACCGGTTGCTCGGTGTGGCTATTGTGCGTAACTCATTGACAACGTTGGCATGTGTCACTGACCATGACCACAAATATATCCAAATGACTTTTACTTCTATTGATCATAACACAATTCAGCCACGGTCAGAGTGTCCAATTACAGTGCAGATGTACTAGGCATTATTGTACAGGTGCGAACAAGGTAGAATACTGGTGGCTCGGTTTGGCTATTGTGCGCAATGCCTTGACAAAGCTGGCATGTGCCACTGGCCATGACCACAAATGTATCCAAGTGACTTTTACTTCTATTGATCATAACACGAGTCAGCCACGGTCAGAGTGTTCACTCACAGTGCAAATGTACTAGGCATGAACTTGCAGGTTCAAAAAGGTAGAATACTGGTGGCTCCGTGTGGCTATTGTGCGCAATGCATTGACAAAGTTGGCATGTGCCACTGACCATGACCACAAAGTTTACCAAGTGACTTTAACTTCTACGTATGGTAACACGAGTCAGCCACGGTCAGAGTTCCCAATCACAGCATACATCTAATATGCATGACCTCACAGGTATAAAGAATGTAAAAAACCGGTGGCTTGGCACGGCTATTGTGCGCAATGCCTTTACAAAGTTGACATGTGCCACTGAACATGACCACAAAGTTTACCAAGTACCTTAAACAGCTATGAAGCATAACACGAGTCAGCCACGGTCAGAGTGTCCAATCATAGTGCAGATATACCGGGCATGACCTTGCACGTATAAGCTATAATACTGGTGGCTCGGTGTGGCTATTGTGCGCAATGCCTTGACAAAGTTGGCATGTACCACTGACCATGACCACAAACGTATCCAAGTGACTTTAACTTCTACGAATCATTACACGCGTCAGCCACGGTCAGAGTACCCAATCACAGTACAGGTATAATATGCATGATCTTGCAGGTATAAACAGGGTAAAAACCGGTGTCTTGGTATGGCAATTGTGCGCAATTCCTCGACAAAGTTGGTATGTGCCACAGACCATGACCACAAAGTTTACCAAGTGACTTTAACTTTTACGATTTATCACACGAGTCAGCCACATTCTGAGTGCCCAATCATATTTCAGATGTACTAGGTCTGACCTTGCAGGTATAAATACGGTATAATACCGGTGGCTTGGTGTGGTTATTATGTGCAAGGCCTTGACGAAGTTGGCATGTGCCACTGACCATGATCACAAATGTATCCAAGTGACTTTTACTTCTATTGATCATAACACGAGTCAGCCACGGTCAGAGTGTCCAATCACAGTGCAGATGAAGTAGGCATGATCTTGCATGTGCAAACAAGTTAGAATACTTGAGGCTCGGTGTGGCTATTGTGCGCAATGCCTTGACAAAGTTGGCATGTGCCACTGACCATGACCACAAAGTTTACCAAGTGACTTTAACTTTTACGAATCGTAACACTAGTCAGCCACAGTCAAGGTGCCCATTCACAGTTCACATGTACTAGGCATGACCTTGCAGGTATAAACAAGGTAAGAAACCGGTGGCTTGGCACGGGTATTGTGCGCAATACCTTGACAAAGTTGGCATGTGCCACTGACCATGACCACAAAGTCTACGAAGTACTTTAAACGGCTATAAATCATAACACGCGTCAGCCACGGGCAGAGTGTCCAATCACAGTGCAGATATACTCGGTATGACCTTGCAGGTATAAGCAAGGTAGAATACTGGTGGCCCGGTGTGGCTATTGTGCGCAATGCCTTGACAAAGCTGACATGTGCCACTGACCATGACCACAAATGTATCAAAGTGACGTTTACATATATTGATCATAACACGAGTGAGCCACGGTCAGAGTGTCCAACCATAGTGTAGATGTACTAGGCATGATCTTGCACGTTCAAACAAGGTAGAATACTGGTGGCTCGAAATGGATATTGTGCGCAATGCCTTGACAATGTTGGCATGTGCCACTGACCATGACCACAAAGTTTACCAAGTGATTTTAACTTCTACGAATCGTAACAGGAGTCAACCACGGTTAGAGTACCCAATCACAGTGCACATCTAATATGCATGACCTTGCAGGTATAAACAAGGTAAAAAACCGGTGGCTTGGCACGGCTATTGTGCGCATTGCCTTGACAAAGTTGGCATGTGCCACTGACTATGACCACAAAGTTTACCAAGTGACTTTAACTTATACGAATCGTGACTTGATTCAGCCACAGTTAGAGTTACCAATCACCGTTCAAATGTACTAGGCATGACCTTGTAGCGATAAACAAGGTAAAAAACCGGTGGCTTGGCACGGCTATTGTGCGCAATGCCTTGACAAAATTGGCATGTGCCACTGACAATGACCACAAAGCTTACCAGGTACCTTAAACAGCTATGAATCATAACACGAGTCAGCCACGGTCAGAGTGTCCAATCACAGTGCAGATATACTCGGCATGACCTTACAGGTATGAACAAGGTAGAATACCAGTGGCTCGGTGTGGCTATTATGTGCAAGGCCTTGACAAAGTTGGCATGTGCCACTGACCATGACCACAAATGTATCCAAGTGACTTTTACTTATATTGATCATAACACGAGTCAGCCATGGTCAGAGTGTCCAATCATAGTGCAGATATTATAGGCATGATCTTGCAGGTGCAAACAAGGTAGAATACTCGTAGCTCGGTGTGGCTATTGTGCGCAATACCTTGACAAAGTTGGCATGTTCCACTGACCATGACCACAATGTTTACCAAACGACTTTAACTTCTACGAATTGCAACACTAGTCAGCCTCAGTCCGAGTGCCCAATCACAGTTCAGATGTAATAGGCATGACCTTGCAGGTATAAATAAGGCAAAAAACCGGTGGCTTGGCACGGCTATTGTGCGCAATGCCTTGACAAAGTTGGCATGTGCCACTGACCATGACCACAAAGTTTACCAAGTACCTTAAACAGCTATGAATCATAACACGAGTCAGCCACGGGCATAGTGTGCAATCACAGTGCAGATATATAGGGTAGGACCTTGCAGGTATAAACAAGGTAGAATACTGGTGGCTCGGTGTGGCTATTGTGCGCAATACCTTGACAAAGTTGGCATGTGCCACTGACCATGACCACAAATGTATCCAAGTGACTTTTACATCTATTGATCATAACACGAGTCAGCCACGGTCAGAGTGTCCAATCACAGTGCAGATGTACTATGCATGATCTTGAAGGTTCAAACAAGGTAGAATACTGGTGGTTCGGAATGGCTATTGTGCGCAATGCCTTGACAATGTTGGCATGTGCCACTGACCATGACCACAAAGTTAACCAAGTACCTTAAACAGCTATGAATCATAACACGAGTCAGCCACGGGCATAGTGTGCAATCACAGTGCAGATATATAGGGCAGGACCTTGCAGGTATAAACAAGGTAGAATACTGGTGGCTCGGTGTGGCTATTGTGCGCAATACCTTGACAAAGTTGGCATGTGCCACTGACCATGACCACAAATGTATCCAAGTGACTTTTACATCTATTGATCATAACACGAGTCAGCCACGGTCAGAGTGTCCAATCACAGTGCAGATGTACTATGCATGATCTTGAAGGTTCAAACAAGGTAGAATACTGGTGGTTCGGAATGGGTATTGTGCGCAATGCCTTGACAATGTTGGCATGTGCCACTGACCATCATCACATAGTTTACCAAGTGATTTTCACTTCTACAAATCGCAACAAGAGTCAACCACAGTCAGAGTGCACAATCACAGTTCAGATGTACTAGGCATGACCTTGCAGGTATAAACAAGGTAAAAAACCGGTGGCTTGGCACGGCTATTGTGCGCAATGCCTTGAAAAAGTTGGCATGTGCCACTGACCATGACCACAGAGTTTACCAAGTACCTTAAACGACTATGAGTCATAAGACGAGTCAGCCACGGTCAGAATGTCCAATCACAGTAAAAATATACTGGGCATGACCCCACAGGTATTAACAAGGTAGAATACTGGTGGCTCGGTGTGGCTATTATGTGCAAGGCCTTGACAAAGCTGGCATGTGCCACTGACCATGACCACACATGTGTCCACGTGAATTTTACATCTATTGATCATAACACGAGTCAGCCACGGTCAGAGTGTCCAATCACAGTGCAGATGTACTAGGCATGATCTTGCAGGTTCAAACAAGGTAGAACACTGGTGGCTCGGAATGGCTATTGTGCGCAATGCCTTGACAATGTTGGCATGTGCCACTGACCATGACCACAAAGTTTACAAAGTGATTTTAGCTTTTACAAATCGTAACACGAGTCAACCATGGGCTGAGTGCCCAGTCACATAACACATCTATTATGCATGACCTTGCAGGTATAAACAAGGTAAAAAACCAGTGGCCTGGTACGGCTATTGAGCGCAATGCCTTGACACAGTTGGCATGTGCCACTGACCATGACCACAAAGTTTACCAAGTGACTTTAATGTCTACAGGTCGTAACACAATTCAACCACAGTCACAGTGCCCAATCAAAGTTCAGACGTACTAGGCATGACCTTGCAGGTATAAACAAGGTAAAAACTGGTGGCTTGGTACGGTTGTTGTGCGCAATGCCTTGACAAAGTTGGCATGTGCCACTGATCATGACCACAAAGATTGCCAAGTACCTTAAACGGCTATGAATCATAACACGAGTCAGCCACGGTCAGAGTGTCCAATAACAGTGCAGATATACTGGGCATGACCTTACATGTATAAACAAGGTAGAATACGGGTGGCTCGGTGTGGCTATTATGTGCAAGGCATTGACAAAGTTGGCATGTGCCACTGACCATGACCACAAATGTATCCAAGTGACTTTTACTTCTATTAACCATAACACGAGTCAGCCAGGGTCGGGGTGTCTATTCATAATGCAGATATAGTAGGCATGATTTTGCAGGTACAAACAATGTAGAATACTGGTGGCTCGGTGTGGCTATTGTGCGCAATGCCTTGACAAAGTTGGCATGTGCCACTGACCATGACCACAATGTTTACCAAGTGAATTTAACTTCTACGAATCGTACCACGAGTCAGCCACAGTCAGAGTGCCCAATCACAGTTCAGATGTAGTAGGCATGACCTTGCAGGTATAAACAAGGTAAAAAACTGGTGGTTTCGCACGGCTATTGTGCGCAATGCCTTGACAAAGTTGGCATGTGCCACTGATCATGACCACAAAGTTAACCAAGTACCTTAAACGGCTATGAATCATAACACGAGTCAGCCACGCGCAGAGTGTCCAATTATTTTCAGATATACTGGGCATGACCTTGCAGGTATAAACAAGGTAGACTACTGGTGGCTCGGTGTGGCTATTGTGCGCAATGCCTTGACAACGTTTGCATGTGCCACTGACCATGACCACAAATGTATCCAAGTGACTTTTACATCTATTGATCATAACACGAGTCAGCCACGGTCAGAGTGTCCAATCACAGTGCAGATGTACTAGGAATGATCTTAGAGGTTCAAACAAGGTAGGATACTGGTGGCTCGGAATGGTTATTGTGCGCAATGCCTTGACAATGTTGGCATTTGTCACTGACCATGACCACAAAGTTTACTAAGTGAATTTAACTTCTACGAATTGTAACACGAGTCAACCACGGTCAGAGTGCCCAATCACAGTGCACATATAATATGCATGACCTTGTAGGTATAAACAAGGTAAAAATCCGGTGGCTTGGTATGTCTATTGTGCGCAGTGCCTTGACAAAGTTGCCACGTGCTATTGACCATGACCACAAAGTTCACCAAGTGACTTTAACTTCTACAAATCGTAACACGAGTCAGCTACAGTCAGAGTACCCAATCACAGTTCAGATGTCCTAGGTATGACCTTGCATGTATAAAGAGGGTAAAAAACCGGTGGTTTGGCACGGCTATTGTGCGCAATTCATTGATAAAGTTGGCACGTGCCACTAACCATGACCACAAAGTTTACCAAGTACCTTAAACGGCTATGACTCATAACACGAGTCACCCACGGTCAGAGTGTCCAATCACAGTGCCGATGTACTAGGCATGATCTTGCAGGTACAAACAAGGTAGAATACTGGTGGCTCAGTGTGGCTATTGTGCGCAATGCCTTGACAAAGTGGGCATGTGCCACTGACCATGACCACACATGTATCCAAGTGACTTTTTCTTCTATTGATTATTACACAAGTCAGCCACGGTCAGAGTGTCCAATCACAGTGCAGATGTACTAGGCATGATCTTGCTGGTACAAACAAGGTATAATCTTGGTGTCTCGGTGTGACTATTGTGTGCAATGACTTGACAAAGCTGGCATGTGCGACTGACCATGACCACAATGTTAACCAAGTGACCAATACTTCTACGAATCATAACACAAGTCAGCCACGGTCAGAGTGCCCAATCACAGTGCACATCTAATATGCAGGACCTTGCAGGTATACACAAGGTAAAAAACTGATGGCTTGGCACGGCTATTGTACGCAATGCCTTGACAAAGTTGGCATGTGCCACTGACCATGACAACAAAGTTTACCAAGTACATTAAACGGCTATGAATTATAACATGCGTCACCCACGGACAGAGTGTGGAATCACAGTGCAGATGTACTAGACATGGTCTTGAAGGTGCAAACAAGGTAGAATACTGGTGGCTCGGCGTGGCTATTGTGCGCAATGCCTTGACAAAATTGGCATGTGCCACTGACCATGATCACAAAGTTTACCAAGTGACTTTAACTTATACGATTCGTAAGACGAGTCAGCCACGGTCAGAGTGCCCAATCATAGTACACATCTAATATGCATGACATTGCTAGTATAAACAAGGAAAAAAACCCGTGGCTTGGCACGGCTATTGTGCGCAATACCTTGACAAAGTTTGCATGTGCCACTGACCATGACCACAAAGTTCACCAAGTACATTAAACGGATATGAATTATAGCACAAGTCAGCCACGGTCAGAGTGTCCAATCACAGTGTAGACATAATGGGCTTGACCTTACATGTATAAACTGTTAGAAGAATGCAAGCATGAGAGCAGCAGTGGCAGAAGCAAGCAGAAGCATCAGAACAAGCACAAGGCCCTCACCAAAGTGACGTAAGCAAGAGCGTTCCCGAGGAGTTAGTTGCAGAGTTTGATAGGGGCCGAGATGAGGTAGAGAGAAAGGGAGAGGGAGCCTGAGAGTTAAATGAGTGATGACAGGTTGCGGACTAAATGAAGGAGAGAGAGAGTGACAGAGCGAAGAGTTGAGAGCTGTAAGAGGCTAGCGAACGCAGGAGTTGCGAAGTACGAGCAGAGCAAAGACACGGTGGCAAAGTCGTGGAACCAAAAGGGAACAGGATGGGCAGAAATATTCTGGTTAACTCGAGGGAATTAATATTCTCTGTATAAAAGGAAGAACAGAACTAATGAGCGAGACAACGGCTTCTTGCCGCTAGCTGGACGTGAGTGACAGGTGTCACTTCATTAGGGGATGACTCGGTGGAGTGTCCGTTGGTCGGTCGGTGACCGTTGACGGATTCTTCGGAGCTATCACCGAGGTGGTTCGTGCCGAAGCTGAACCTGTATTGCGAGTATTCCCTCGAACATCCCAGTGAGGTACCATGACCTGGTTGTGGTCATCTTCGCATTATTCTGACACCCCCGTGATGATGACCACCCACATTGCTGTCGAGGACCGACTGCAGTGTTTCCACACCAGGAGTATGAGCTTGAAGAATGTCATGGAATGCGGGGTCAGTGGAGAGGTAAAGGATGCCAAGGATCATCTCTTCTGCGCTGGACCACAACCACCAGTAGCGTTCTAGTGAGATGATGGTGGGATACTGGGCTTGTGTTTGTCCGACAAAGGGCTGAAAGTGCAGGACGTTCTCTGGCTTAAAGTGAAGAGGGACAGCACAATGAATCATGGGTAGACAAAAGTCTTTCCATTCTGCATAGTTGTGTTGCCCGCGGTCGTTGAGTTAGAGGATGTTGGAGGTGGGGATGAAAGCTGTGATGATGGAGAGAGCTAGATGCATTCATGGGGGCATCGTGCGGTTGGCAGGACGTATCTAGCAGATGCGGATGAGTATTGTGGAGGAGGGCAAAAGTTGCTGGCAGAGGTAGTGGAGCAGAGATGATGGTGTTAGAATGGAAAGGGGAAGGGCTGATGGAGCGTCACTGATGTGACTGAGCGGAGTCCTGTTTTGAGTGGAGGGGCTGAGCTGATGTTGAGCGGCAAAATGATGCGGATGGAGTGGGCGCAGGGGCGAAATCACGTGCGCTGCGGATAAGAGGAGTAGAATGCGGCAAGGGGAAGGCAGGAGCCAACGCGCTGCAAGAAATCTGCTGCCGGTTTGGGTGCAGGCTGATGCAAAGCGGGCAGCGAGCTCATGCAGGTCCTTGTGCTCGTCACAGACACGGATGCTGAGAAGGCGGAAGTTGATGAAATAAGAGTGGGAACAGGGGCAAAACGACGTGTGCTGCGGGAGCTTTCGGTGTGGGTGCAGGTCGTCATGAAAAGGGCAATGCGACCGGGCGCATCCTTGTGCCGATCTGATGCGGAAGCAAAGCCAAACAAGGCGGAGGCAACGAATGGTTGAGTGGGCGCAGGGGCGGAACCACGTGCGCTGATGATGAAGGCTGAGGCGAAGGCGGCGCGGATGATGCTGAGGACGGCTCGAAGAAGACCGATGAGGAGGAGGGATGAGGACAGGAGAGGAAGGTGGTGATGAAGCCAGGATGAAAGAGGGGAAGGCTGGTGATGATGAGGAGGGTGTCCGAAGGAGGAGGATGGAGGGTGCGGGCAGCAGAGGATGGTGGCGCGGTGGGAAGCACGAGTGAGGCAACCGGGTACTCCGCTAATCAGGAGAGTGACGGCTTGTTCCCCAGTTGGCCCGAGACCGACGGGCAAAAAGACCGGTGGTGTCCGATATCCTGGCAGCTAATGGAAGTCGGTTGCAGCAAAGAAAGGCATACGGCGAGCAGGGGCACTGGCCCGCTAATGTCAGGAGAGTGACGGCTTATTCCCCACTTGGCTTGCAATGGGAGCAAGAAGACTGGAGGTGTCCGATGTCGTGACGGCGAGAGTTGCGCTGATGCTGCTGATGACACGAGAAGGCAGTGCGAGGATGCAACGCGGCACAACGGATGCGAGGAGACTGATGCCGATGGGGCAGATGGAGCAGATGAGGTTGACGAGGGGAGAGGAGAAGGGCGGAGGCACTTGCGACGACCGAGGTGATGAGAGGTAGCAGATGGAGGGCAGCAGGAAGCTTCTCGGAAGTTGACAGTAGGTGACGGCTCGGGAGCTGCTTGCGGGTGTTATGTTCGGCAGGTCACCATTTTTTGGCCACGAGCGTGGACTGGGCGCAGGGCTTCCTTAGGATGATGAGACCGTGCTTTAGCGCGAGGAGCACTTCAAGCGGTGCTGCAGATGTCAGCTGCCGATGAAGCGGAGAGGTGCGAAGTGGTGGTAACAGCGGCGGAGGCGGGCAGACTCAAGAGAGGATGTAATGGTGATGGCAGAGCGATGACTCGGTCACGGGGTACCAGGTGATGTCGACTGATGCTCTGATACCATGTCAGAATAATGCAGGCACGAGAGCAGTAGTGGCAGAAGCAAGCAGAAGCATCGGAACACGTACAAGGCCGTCATCAAAGTGACGTAAGCGAGAGCGGTCCCGAGGAGTTAGTCGCAGAGCTTGATAGGGGCTGAGATGAGGTAGAGAGAGGGAGGAGTCTGAGAGTAACATGAGTGATGACGGGTTGCGGACTGAGTGAAGGAGCGAGAGTGACAGAGCGAAGAGTTGAGAGCTGTGAGAGGCTAGCAAAGGCAGGAGATGCGAAGTACAAGCAGAGCAAAGACACGATGGCAAAGCCGTGGAACCAAAGCGGAACAGGATGGCCAGAATTGTTCTGGTTAACTTGAGGAAATGAATGTACTCTTTATAAAAGGCATAACAGAACTAACGAACGAGACAATGGCTTCTTGCCGCTAGCCGGACGCGGGTGACAGGTGTCACTTTATTAGGGGATGACTCGGTCAGATGTCTGTTGGTCGGTCGGTGACCGTTGACGGATTCTTCGGAGCTATCACTGAGGTGGTTCGTGCCAAAGCTGAACCTTTATTGAGAGTATTCCCTGAAACATCCCAGTGAGGTACCATGACCTGGTTGTGGTCATCTTTGCTTTACTCCGACATAAACAAGGTATAATACTGGTGGCACGGTGTGGCTATTTTGCGCAATGCTTTGACAAAGTTGGCATGTGCCACTGACCATGACCACAAAGTTTACCAAGTGACTTTAACTTCTACGAATCTTAATACAATTCAGCCATGGTCAGAGTGCCCAATCACAGTGCACATCTACTATGCATGACCTTGCAGGTATACACAAGGTGAAAAACCGGTGGCATGGCACGGCTATTGTGCGCAATGCCTTGATTAAGTTGGCATGTGCCACGGACCATGACCACAAAGTTTACCAAGTGACTTTAACTTCTACGAATCGGAACACGAGTCAGCTACATTCAGAGTGCCCAATCACAGTGCACATCTAATATGCATGACCTTGCAGTTATAATGAAGGTAAAAAACCATTGGCTTGGCACGGCTATTGTGCGCAATGCCTTGACAAAGTTGGCATGAGCCACTGACCATGACCACACTGTTTACCAAGTACCTTAAACGGCTCTGAATCATAACACACGTCACCCACGGTCAGAGTGTCCAATCACAGTGCAGATGTACTAGGCATGATCTTCAAGGTGCAAACAAGGTAGAATATTGGTGGCTCGGTGTGGCTATTGTGCGCAATGCCTTGACAAAGTTGGCATGCGCCACTGACCATGATCACAAAGTTTACCAAGTGACCTTAACTTATACGAATCGTAACACGAGTCAGCCACGATCAGAGTCCCCAATCATAGTACACATCTAATATACATGACCTTTCTTGTATAAACAAGGTAAAAAACCGGTGGATTGGCATGGCTATTGTGCGCAATGCCTTGACAGGGTTGGCAAGTGCCACTGACCATGACCACAAAGCCGACAAAGTACATTAAACGGATATGAATTATAACACGAGTCAGCCATGGTCAGAGTGTCCAATCACAGTGCAGATATACTGGGCATGGCCTTACAGGTATATACGAGTTAGAATGCTGGTGGCTCGGAGTGGCTATTGTGCGCAATGCCTTGACAAAGTTGGCATGTGCCACTGACCATGACCACATATGTATCAAAGTGACGTTTACGTCTATTGGTCATAACACGAGTCAGCCACGGTCACAGGGTCTAGTCACAGTGCAGATGTATTAGGCATGGTCTTGCACGTGCAAAGAAGGTAAAACACTGTTGGCTTGGTGTGGCTATTATGCGCAATGCCTTGACAAAGTTTGCATGTGCCGCTGACCATGACCACAAAGTTTACCAAGTGTCTTTAACTTCTACGAATCGTAACACAAGTCAGCCATGGTCAGAGTGCCCAATCACAGTGCACATCTAATATGCATGACCTTGCAGTTATAATGAAGGTAAAAAACCATTGGCTTGGCACGGCTATTGTGCGCAATGCCTTGACAAAGTTGGCATGTGCCACTGACCATGACCACAAAGTTTACCAAGTGTCTTTAACTTCTACGAATCGTAACACAAGTCAGCCATGGTCAGAGTGCCCAATCACAGTGCACATCTAACATGCATGATCGTGCAGGTATAAACAAGGTAACAAAGCGGTGGCTTGGCACGGTATTGTGCGCAATGCATTGACAAAGTTCGCATGTGGCACTGACCGTAACCACAAAATTTACCAAGTTACTTTAACTTCTACGAATCGTAACACGAGTCAGCTACATTCAGAGTGCCCAATCACAGTGCACATCTAATATGCATAACCTTGCAGGTATAAACAAGGTAAAAGACCGGTGGCTTGGCACGACTATTGTGCACAATGCCTTGACAAAGTTGGCATGTGCCACTGACCATGACCACAAAGTTTACCAAGTACCTTGAACAGCTATGAATCATAACACGAGTCAGCCACGATCAGAGTGTCTAATCTCAGTGCAGATATACTGGGCATGACATTACAGGTATAAACAAGGTAGAATACTGGTAGCTCGGTGTGGCTATTGTGTGCAATGCCTTGACAATGTTGGCATGTGCCACTGACCATGACCACAAGTGTATCCAAGTGACATTTACTTCTATTGATCATAACATGAGTCAGCCACAACCAGAGTGTCCAATCACAGTGCACATGTACTACGCATGATCTTGCAGGTGCAAACAAGATAGAATATTGGTGGCTCGGTGTAGCTATTGTGCGAAACGCATTGACAAAGTTGGCATGTGCCACTGACCATGACCACAAAGTTTACCAAGTGACTTTAACTTATACGAATCGTAACTCGAGTCAGCCACGGTCAGAGTGCCCAATCACAGTATGATCTTATATGCATGACCGTGCAAGTATAAACAAGCTAAAAAACCAGTAGCTTGGCACGGCTATTGTGCGCAATGCCTTGACAAAGTTGGCATGTGCCACTGACCATGACCACAGAGTTTACCAAGTACCTTAAACGGCTATGGATCATAACATGAGTCAACCACAGTCAGAGTGTCCAATCACAGTGCATATATACTGGGCATGACCTTGCACGTATAATTTATAATACAAGTGGCTCGGTGTGGCTATTGTGTGCAATGCCTTGACAAGGTTGGCATGTGCCATTGACCATGACCACAAAGTTTACTAAGTGACTTTAACTTCTACGGATCATTGCACAAGTCAGCCACGGTCAGAGTACCCAATCAAAGTGTACATCTAATATGCATGACCTTGCAGGTATAAACAGGGTATAAAACCCATGTCTTAGCACGGCTATTGTGCGCAATGCCTTGACAAAGTTGGCATGTGCCACAGACCATGACCACAAAGTTTACCAAGTGACTTTAACTTCTACAAATTGTAACACGAGTCAGCCACAGTCAGAGTGCCCAATCACAGTTCAGATGTACTAGGCATGTTCTTGTATGTATAAACAAGGTAAAAAACCGGTGGCTTGGCATGGCTATTGTGCGCAGTGCCTTGAAAATGTTGGCATGTGCCACTGACCATGAGCACAAAGTTTACCAAGTACCTTAAACGGCTATGAAACATAACAAGAGTCAGCCACGGGCAGAGTGTCCAATCACAGTGCATATATGCTGGGCATGACTTACAGGTATGAACAAGGTAGAATACTGGTGGCTCGGTGTGGGTATTGTGCGCAATGCCTTGACAAAGTTGGCATGTGCCACTGACCATGACAACAAAGTTTACCAAGTGACTTTAACTTCTACAAATCGTAACACGAGTCAAAATCGGTCAGAGTGCCCAATCACAGTGCACGTGCAATATGCATGACCATACATGTATAAACAAGGTAAAAAACCGTACGCTTGGCACGACGTTTTTGTGCAATACCTTGACAAAGTTGGCATGTGCCACTGACCATGACCACAAATTTTACCAAGTGACTTTAATGTCTACGAATCGTAACATGAGCCAGCCACATTCCGAGTACCCAATCACAGTTCGGATGTACTAGGCATGACCATGCAGGTATAAACAAGGTTAAAAGCTGGTGGCTTGGCACAGATATTGTGCGCAATGCATTGACAAAGTTGGCATGTGCCACCAACCATGACCACAAAGTTTACCAAATACCTTAAATGGCTATGACTCATAACACGAGTCAGCCACGCTCAGAGTGTCCAATGACAGTGCAGATGTACTAGGCATGATCTTACAGGTACAAACAAGGTAGAATACTGGTGGCTTGGTGTGGCTATTGTGCGTAATTACTTGACAAAGTTGGCATGTGCCACTGACCATGACCACCAAGTTTACCAAGTGACTTCAACTTTAACGAATCGTAGCACGAGTCAGCCACGGTCAGAGTGCCCAATCAGAGTGCACATCTTATATGCATGACCTTGCAGGTATACACAAGGAAAAAAACCAGTGGCTTGGCACGGCTATTGTCCGCAATGTCCTGACAAAGTTGGCATGTGCCACTGACCATGACCACAGCGTTTACCAAATGACTTTAACTTATACGAATCGTAACACGAGTCAGCCACTGTCAGAGTGTCCATTCATAGTGCCCATCTAATATGCATGACCTTGCTGGTATAAAAAGGTAAATAACCGGTGGCTTGGCACAGCTATTGTACGCAATGCCTTGACAAAGTTGGCATGTGCCACTGTCCATGACCACAAGTCAAGTTGGCATGTACAGCGTTTACCAAGTACATTAAACGGCTTTGAATTAAAACACGAGTCAGCCACGGTCAGAGTGTCCAATCACAGTGCAGATATACTGGGCATGACCTTACAGGTTTAAACAAGGTAGAATACTGGTGGCTCGGTGTGGCTTTTGTGCGCAATGCTTTGACAAATTTGGCATGTGCCACTGACCATGATCACAAGTGTATCCAAGTGATGTTTACGTCTATTGGTCATAACACGACTCAGCCACGGTCACAGTGTCTAATCACAGTGCACATGTATTAGGCATGGTCTTGCAGGTGCAAACAGGGTAAAACACCGGTGGCTTGGTGTGGCTATTGTGCGCAATGCCTTGACAACGTTGGCATGTGCCACTGACCATGACCACAAGGGTTACCAGTGACTTTAACTTCTACGAATCGTAAAACGGGTCAGCCACGGTCATAGTGCCCAATCACAGTGCACATCTAACATGCATGACCTTGCAGGTATAAACAAGGTAAAAATCCGGTGGCTTGGCACGGTTATTGTGCGCAATGCCTTGACAAAGTTTGCACGTGCCACTGACCATGGCCATAAAGTTTACCAAGTACCTTGAACGGCTATGAATCATAACTCGAGTCAGCCACGGTCAGAGTGTCCAATCACAGTGCAGATAAACTGGGCATGACCTTAGAGGTATAAACAAGGGAGAATACTGGTGGCTCGGGGTGGCTATTATGTGCAAGGCCTTGACAAAGTCGGCATGTGCCACTGACCATGACCACAAATGTATCCAAGTGACTTTTACTTCTATTGATCATGACACGAGTCAGCCACAGTTAGAGTGTCCAATCACAGTGCAGATATAGTAGGAATGATCTTGCAGGTGCAAACAAGGTAGACTACTGGTGGCTCCGTGTGGCCATGGTGCGCAATGCCTTGACAAAATTGGCATGTGCCACTGACCATGACCACAACGTTTACCAAGTGACTTAACCTTCTACGACTCGTAACACCCGTCATCCACATTCAGAGTGCCCAATCACAGTTCAAACGTACTAGGCATGATGTTGCAGGTATAAACAAGGTAGAAAACTGGTGGCTTGGCATGGCTAGTGTGCGCAATGCCTTGACAAAGTTGGCATGTGCCACTGACCATGACTACATAGTTTACCAAGTACCTTAAACGGCTATGAATCGTAACATGAGTCAGCAACGAGCAGAGTGTCCAATCACAGTGCAGATATACTGGGCATTACCTTGCAGGTATGAACAAGGTAGAATGCTGGTGGCTCGGTGTGGCTATTGTGTGCAATGCCTTGACAAAGTTGGCATGTGCCACTGACCATGAACACAAAGCTGACCAAGTGACTTTAACTTCTACGAATCGTAACACAAGTCAACCACGGTCAGAGTGCCCAATCACAAAGCACATATAATATGCATGACCTTGCATGTATAAACAAGGTAAAAAAATGGTGGCTTGGCATGACTATTGTGCGCAATGCCTTGAAAAAGTTGGCACGTGCCACTGACCATGACCACAAAGTTTAGCAAGTGACTTTATCTTCTACGAATGGAACGGGGAAGGGCTGATGAAGCGGCAGTGATGTGACTGAGCGGAATCCTGTTTTGAGCGACGGGGCTGAGCTGATGTTGAGCAGCAAAATGATGCGGATGGAGTGGGTGCAGGGGCGAAACCACGTGCGATGCGGATTAGAGGAGTAGAATGCGGCAAGGGGAAGGCAGGAGCCAACGCGCCGCAAGAAATCTGCAGCCGGCTTGGGTGCAGGCTGATGCGAAGCGGGCAGCGAGCTCGTGCAGGTCCGTGTGTTGGTCACAGATGCGGATGCTGAAAAGGCGGAAGTTGATGAAATAAGAGTGGGCGCAGTGGCGAAACAACGTGTGCTGCGGGGGCATTCGGTGTGGGTGCATGTCGTCACAAAAAGGGCCATGCGACCGGGCGCATCCTTGTGCCGATCTGATGCGAAAGCGAAGTGAAACAAGACGGAGGCAACGAATGGTTGAGTGGGCGCATGGGCGGAACCACGTGCGCTGATGATGAAGGCTGAGGCGAAGGCGGCGCGGATGATGCTGAGGGCGGCTCGAAAAAGACCGATGAGGAGGAGGGATGAGGACAGGAGAGGAAGGTGGCGATGATGCAATGATGAAAGAGGGGAAGGCTGGTGATGATGAGGAGGGTGTCCAAAGGAGGAGGATGGAGGGTGCCGGCGGCAGAGGATGGTGGCGCGGTGGGAAGCACGAGCGAGGCAACCAGGTACTCCGCTAATCAGGAGAGTGACGGCTTGTTCCCCAGTTGGCCCGAGACCGACGGGCAGGAAGACTGGTGGTGTCCGATATCCTGGCAGCTAGAGGAAGTCGGTTGCAGCAAAGAAAGTCATACGGCGAGCAGGGGCACTGGCCCGCTGGTGTCAGGAGAGTGACGGCTTGTTCCCCAATTGGCTCGCAATGGGAGCAAGGAGACTGGAGGTGTCTGATATCGTGACGGTGAGTATTGCGCTGCTGCTGCTGATGACACGAGAAGGCAGTGCGAGGATGTAACGCGGCACAACGGATGCGATGAGACTTATGCCGATGGGGCAGATGGAGCAGATGAGGTTGATGAGGGGAGAGGAGAAGGGTGGGGGCACTTGCGACGACCGATGTGATGAGAGGTAGCAGATGGAGGGCGGCAGGAAGCTTTTCGGAAGTTGACAGTAGGTGACGGCTCGGGAGCTGCTTGCGGCTGTTATGTTTGGCAGGTCACCATTTGTTGGCCACGGGCGCGGACTAGGCGAAGGGCTTCCTTAGGATGATGAGGCCGTGCTTTAGCGCGATGAGCACTTCAAGCGGTGCTGCAGATGTCAGCTGCTGATAAAACAGAGAGGTACAAAGTGGTGGTAACAGCGGCGGAGGCTGGCAGCCTCAAGAGATGACGCAATGGTGATGGCAGAGCGATGACTCGGTCACGGGGCACCAGGTGATGTCGACTGATGCTCTGATACCATGTCCAAAGAATGCAGTCATGAGAGCAGCAGTGGCAGAAGCAAGCAGAAGCATCGGAACAAGTACAAGGCCGTCATCAAAGTGACGTAAGCGAGAGCGGTCCCGAGGAGTTAGTCGTAGAGCTTGATAGGGGCTGAGATGATGTAGAGAGAGGGAGAGGGAGTCTGAGAGTAAAATGAGTGATGACAGGTTGCAGACTGAGTGAAGGAGCAAGAGTGACAGAGCGAAGAGTTGAGAGCTGTGAGAGGCTAGCAAAGGCAGGAGATGTGAAGTACGAGCAGGGCAAAGACACGGTGGTGAAGCCGTGGAACCAAAGTGGAACAGGATGGCCAGAATTGTTCTGGTTAACTTGAGGAAATGAATATACTCTGTATAAAATGCAGAACAGAACTAACGAACGAGACAACGGCTTCTTGCCGCTAGCCGGACGCGGGTGACGGGTGTCACTTTATTAGGGGATGACTCGGTCGAATGTCTGTTAGTCGGTCGGTGACCGTTGAAGGATTCTTCGGAGCGATCACTGAGGTGGTTCGTGCCGAAGCTGAACCTTTATTGAGAGTATTTCCTCGAACATCCCAGTGAGGTACCATGACCTGGTTGTGGTCATCTTCGTTTCACTCTGACATAAACAAGGTAGAATACTGGTGGCTTGGTGTGGCTATTTTGCGCAATGCATTGGCAAAGTTGGCATGTGCCACTGACCATGACCACAACGTTTACCAAGTGACTTTAACTTCTACGAATCTGAATACAAGTCAGCCACGGTCAGAGTGCCCAATCACAGTGCACACCTAATGTGCATGACCTTGCAGATATACCTTGATAAAGTTGGCATGTGCCACTGACCATGACCACAAATGTATCCAAGTGACGCTTACGTCTATTGATCATAACACGAGTCAGCCACGGTCAGAGTGTCCAATCACAGTGCAGATGTAATAGGTATGATCTTACAGGTGCAAACAAGGTAAAACACCGGTGGCTTGGTGTGGCTATTGTGCGCAATGCTTTGACAAAGTTCTCATGTGCCACTGACCATGACCACAAGGTTTACCAAGTGACTTGAACTTCTAAGAATGGTAACACAAGTCAGCCACGGTCAGAGTGCCCAATCATAGTGCACATCTAATGTGCATGACCTTACAGGTATAAACAAGGAAAAAAACTGGTGGCTTGGCACGGCTTTTGTGCACATTGCCTTGACAAAGTTGGCATGTGCCACTGACCATGACCACAAAGTTTACCAAGTGACTTTAACTTCTACGCATTGTAACACGCGTCAGCCACAATCAGAGTGGCCAATCACTGTGCACATATAATATGCATGACCTTGCAGGTATAAACAAGGGAAAAAACCGTTGGCTTGGCATGGCTGTTGTGCGCAATGCCTTGACAAAGTTGGCATGTGCCGCTGACCATGACGACAAAGTTTACCAAGTAATTTAATCGGCTATGAATCATAACACGAGTCAGCCACGGTCAGTGTGTCCAATCACAGTGCAGATATACTAGGCATTTCCTTGCAGGTATAAACAAGGTAGAATACTGGTGGCTCGGTGTGGCTATATTGTGCGCAATGCCTGGACAGAGTTGGCATGTGCCACTGACCATGACCACAACTGTATCCAAGTGTCTTTTACTTATATTGATCATAACACGAGTCACCGTGGTTAGAGTGTCCAATCACAGTGCAGATGTACTAGGCATGATATTGCAGGTACAAACAAGGTAGAATACTGGTGGCTCGTTGTGGCTATTGTGCGCAATGCCTTGACAAAGTTGGCATGTGCCACTAACCATGACCACAAAGTTTACCAAGTACATTAAATGGCTATGAATCATAACACAAGTCAGCCACGGTCAGAGTGTCCAATCACTGTGCAGATATACTGGGCATGACCTCGCAGATATAAACAAGATTGAATACTGTTGGCTCGGTGTGGCTATTGCGCGCAATGCCTCGACAAAGTTTGCATGTGCCACTGACCATGAGCACAAAGTTTACCAAGTGACTTTAACTTCTACGCACCAGAACACGAGTCAGCCCCGGTCAGAGTTTCCAATCACAGTTCAGATGTACTAGGCATGACCTTACAGGTATAAACAGGGTAAAGAACCGGTGGCTTGACACGGCTATTGTGCGCAATGCCTTGACAAAGTTGGCATGTGCCACTGGCTGTTGGCACTAGTGGGTGTGGAGGCACCATCAAGGAAACCTAGCTCTTGATGATGCACGCTACCAATGTTTGGGACAGCCAATGCACACCAATGGTGAAGAGTGTGGAGCACAAGGATCACGGATGTGAGTGGGCAGAACACGTTGCATTCAGTAGAACTGAATCGAAGCACGTTTTTGTTACTGAGCACAGTGAGATTATATCAGATCATTATAGCCTTTGATCTAAGCTTTCCAATGCATCCAAGCACGCCCACATCGGAGCAGTAGAGTCCCTGCTACGGCCATCAAAGTAACCCTTGGTGGAGCTGCCCACCATGCCTTACACGCTAGGCAACGGAAGGCGCTTCGACGATGACCCGTCGAAGCGCCCTTCCTTGCCCAGAAGTCAAGAANTCAACTCGGATCACCGGCGGTGGATTATCCCGCCACCCATGGCGGGTACCAGATTCCACCCGCCCAACACCCGAATTTTGGACCAGGCTAACTTTCTGAATACTCACTCAAATTGAGCGATTCAAAGCTCGATCTTGTATGGAACAATCCACGCAATCCAAATCTAAAGTCTGATTAGGTGTTCGACCACTCTCCAGTGGTCAACCCAGGGACCATAATCAACGGCACTCATGGCAAGGGGCACACCATGTCAACAATCTCCCCCTTGCACCGCAGCCTTGATACCCTGTCCTTGGGACCTGCAACATTTCAACCCCCACAGCGCAAACCAAGCTCCATGCAGCTCGCGTCGTGCCTCTCCTTGGGCTGGGTCTTAGTCATGGCGTCGGCGAGCATGCGCTTAGTGCCACAATGCACAATAGCCGGATCTCCCTTCACCACCAAGTCCCGCGCGTAGTGATGCCGGATCTCGATGTGCTTGGTCCTCCTGTGCAGCACTGGGTTCTCGGTCAGGCTGATGACACTCATGTTGTCCACATTGAGTACCGTCCGCTTCTTCTGTGGCACGCCGATATCCTTTAGCAGCCGCCACAGCCATGCCGCCTCCTTTGTGGCTTCCGCGAGCGCGATGTACTCCGCTTCGGTGCTGGACAGCACCACGCATTCCTGCTTCCTGCTTACCCATGAAACTGCTGCACCACCAAGCACAAACACGTACTGCGACGTTGATTTTCTGTCATCCACATCACCAGCCCAGTCGGCATCGTAGTAGCCGACCAACTCGAGGGAGTCGTCACGCGCTCCCCCTCCAAACACGAGCCACGATTGTTTTGTCGCCTTGAGGTAGCGGAGGATCCGCTTCACCTCATGTAAATGCAGCGGCCCCGGGTCAGCAACATACCAGCTCACTTTGCCCTCCGCAAAGGCCAGGTCGGGCCGCGTTGCTACCATGGCGTACATGATGCTCCTCACTACAGACTGGTATGGTACACCTGCCATCTCCTCCTTCTCCTCGTCCGTGCTTGGTCCCATGCTCGAGCTCAGCTCACATGTGGTGGTCATGGGTCTGCCGATGGGGTTGCACTCCTCCATGATATAGCAGCGGAGCACTTATTGTACGTACTTTGCCTGCCCCATCTCGAGCGTGCGTGCCTTGCGGTCCCTCTTGATGGCGACGTTGAGGTAGTACTCGAGCTTGCCCATGTCGGTCATTTTGAACCGACCGCCCAGCTGCCGCTTCAGGTTCACCAACTCCTTCATGTCCGACAACACGAGGATGAGATCATCCACGTAAAGTACCACAATCTGATGCAACCCGGTCTTATTCCGCACGTACACGCTGTGATCCGCCTCGCATCGCTTGAAGCCAAGCTCGGCCATGATGCCGTCCATTTTCAGGCACCACATGAGTGGCGCTTGCTTCAGACCGTACAGCGCCTTGCGAAGCCGGCACACCTTCCCCGGCGGCGCGTCCACCCTCTCCGGCACCTCCATGTAGATCTCCTTGTCCAGGTCGCCATTGAGAAATGCCATTTCACGTCCATTTGGTGGACTTCGTAGTCGCGCGCTACAGCCACGGAGAGGATGGAGCGGATAGAGGCGAACTTTGCCACTGGTGCAAAGGTTTTGTCGTAGTGTTCACCCTTTCGCTGGGCGTACCCCTTCGCCACCAGCAGCGCCTTGTACCGCTCCACCTTCCCCTCCTTTATGAGCTTCTTCTTGAAGATCCACTTGGAGCCGATGACTTTCTCGCCCTCCGGCCTGTCGACCAGCTCCCAAGTTCCATTCTCCTCGTGGGAGGCAAGCTCAGATTATATTGCTCCCTCCCACTCAGCCCCAACCTTCTGCTGCAATGCCTTCTTGACAGTTTCGGGCTCCTCTTGCACAAAGAACGCTCGAGCGAACCCAGTCCAGATGCCCTCCGTGGCATCGTACCTCTTTGCTGTCCTCCTTGCGCGTCCGCTTCTTTGAGGCTGCTACTGTTGAGGCTGCTGCTACTGCTGCTGCTACCCCCTCACGACACCGCTCACGCCGGTAGCCTGCTCCCCCTCTCTCGGGGACCGTGAAGACGCGGACTCACTCCTCGCTTCCTTGTTCAGCTCCACTGCTGTCGGTTCCTCAGACTCATTGTCTGACTCAGCCAAACGCACATCAGCCGCTCCTCCATCCCCCGCATGGTTCCCGCCGGTTGGAGCCGCTCGGACGTCACCCTCTTTTGCGTCCTCCGGTGTCTCCCCCTCAAGGAGTGGCAGCCACTCCCCACGCTTAGAAAGACCCGCGTCCTTGTCCGTCCAACGACTGTCCTCGTCGAACGTGACGTCGTGACTCTTCACGATCTGCTGCCTCCGCGGGTCAAAGAGCCAGTACACCTTGCTCCCACTCTCGTACCCGACGAAGATGCACCGGTGAGTCCGCGAGTCCAGCTTGCCCCGCCCCTCCCGTGCCTGCACAACAGCATGTGCAACGCAACCAACTGTACGGAGGTGAGCCACAGTTGGCTTCCGCCCGCTCCATACTACTTGTAGCGTCTTACACACCCTGGACTCCGCATCTTTCAGTGGCTTCGTCGGTGTCAGGTTCACGATGTATGCCTCTGTCCGTGACTCCTCCTCCCAGTACTTTTACGCGAGGCCAGCATCGCTCAACATAGATCGGACCATGTTTAGGATGGTGCAGTTTGCCCTCTCAGTGACGCCGTTCTGCAACGGAGAATGTGGCGTAGTTTTCTGCCAGGCAATCTGTTGGAAATCATCGACTCCGACAAGAGTTATTCCGACTTCTCAATAACGGTTCAGGTCCGAGACCGAACCACCTTGATCCAACGGCCCTCGATCAGACTAACCGTTGATCCCAACATGTCAAGCCATCCCCTAATAACGTGACATCTGTCACCCGCGTCCGGCTAGCGGACGCAGCTGTTCTGTCCTTTTATGACCGAGGATGTTCATTCCCTCGCGTTAGCCAGATCAGTTCTGCTCATCTTGTTCCCCTTTGGTTCCGCGGCTTCACCGCCGTGTCTTCGCTCTGCTCATCCCTTGCACTTTCTGTCTTTGCCAACTCTCAACGCTTCGCTCCGTCACTCTCGCTCCTTCGCTCAGCTCTCATACTCCGCCAGGTGTCGCTCCCCTTGTCAGCACTCTCTCTCACATCAACCTGTCTACCTCAACTACCTCGCGTCTCAGCCTCTATCAGCTCCCGCGACTAACTCCTCAGACCACTCTTGCTTACGCTGATGTACATGTGCATGTTCCGATGCTTTTGCCTGCTTCTGTTGCCGCTGTTCTTGTGTCTGCATTCTTCTGACATGGTATCAGAGCATCAAGTAACATCACCTGGTGCCTTGGAACTGCGTCATCACTCTGCCGCCATCTCTTCTCCAACACTTCTGCTCACATTCATCTATCGCTGCTACTGTCACCCCGCGCCTCTTCGCTTTATCCGCAGCTGACATCAGCAGCCCCGCCTGACAAGTTCTCCATGCTGAAGAAACGCCTTGTCATCCCAAGGAAGCCCTGTGCCCATTTCTTCGCCCGTTGCCAACTAGTGGTGACTTGTCGCCCACATCAGCTGCAAGCAACTCTCAAGCCGCCATCTGCCATCAACTACCAAGAAGCTTCCTGCCGCCCGCCATCTGTTGCCCCTGATCACGTATGCCTTCGCAAGCATCTCCTCCTCATTTGTCCTACCTTATCAGCCTCATCTGCCCCTCCTCACCGTCATCCTGAGCCCGCCGTCGTTCATCACCTTGAGCCGCCCTCTCACATCGCCGACTTGTCTCATCAAGAGATGCAGCCAAAAGTGCCGCCGTCAGGATATCGGACACCACCAGTCTTCCTGCTCCACTTCCCAGCCAACTAGTGAACAAGCCGTCACTCTCCTGACATCAACGGTCCAGTGGATCTGCCCGCTGCCTAACTCCCTCTACCGCAACCAACTTCTTCCAGCTGACAGGACATCGGACACCACCAATCTTCCTGCTCCCACTTCCGAGCCAACTGGGGAACAAGCCATCACTCTCCTAAACGTTGAAAGAAGTAGTTGTGTCGCTCTGCCTTCCTACCGCATTGCCTCCCATCTCGGCTCTCTCCGCTCGCGTCGCTCCCTGTCTCCCGCCTCCTTTATCAGCATCAGCCTTCGGCCTTCATCTTCGCTCGTCTCCGTCATTCCTCATCCTCCTCGCTCGAGTTTCATCTACTTCATCGGGCATTCATTCTTGCCTCATCTCTGTATCACCATCATCAGCATTGTCCGCCTTCCATTCATCATCCGCATCAGCATCGCTTTATCGTGCACGAGGTTCTGCCCCTGCGCCCACTCATCAATTAATCGCTTCCTCCGCTTCTACATCGTCTTCAGCTCGGCACAAGGATCCGCCCGGTCGCATCGCCCTTTTCAGCGACGACCTGCGCCCACGCTGAAACTTCCTTCAAGCGCACGTGGCTCGCCCCTGCGCCCACTCCATCATCCATTGATCCTCTGCCATCATCGGCTTTCGCTCCGCTCGGCACAAGATTCCGCCCAGTCGCATCGCCCATTCCGCAACAACGTGCGCCCACGCCGAAAACATCCGTTGCGCACGAGGTTTGCCCCTGCGCCCACTCCATCATCAATCGCTACTCCATCAGCATCATTCTCTGCTCGGCACAAGGATTTGCCTGGTCGTATCGCCTGCTCCGCGACGACCTGCACATACGTCGATCCTCTCCAAGCGCACGAGGTTACATCCTTGCGTCCATTCAACTACTCCTCGTTCCTGCTGCTAACTGCTCTTGTGCTGATATGATCACCACTCTCGGGTTAACCTCTCATTCTTCAGTCGTGATCCGTCGCTTCAACTGCCATTGCCCTTCTCCTCCATCTAGCATGGCCAACCCTTGGGATGGCTGCTCCATTCTTGAGGAAGATGGATGCAACATATACAGCTGGTCACATACTGTGCTCACCTTGACCAACACCATCTTTGTCAATGAGTACCGTGTTTTCGACTTCCTTCTCGGGGCCTACGAGCATCAGCGCACGCCTGAGCATCCTCCACATCTAGACCATGCAACCTACCTTCTGATATGGGGACATCTCTTCAACCTCGTGGATATGTCATTCCATCACCTACGCATCAATGCAAGGAATGGACCAAAACTGGTGTTCAGCCTGCAGCAGGAAGCATGGAAACGGCGATGGCTCACTCTCTCCTGTTGAGACAATCCCATCATTCCACCTCTGCCCAAGGACCCCAACTCGAGATCCTTCCTCAAAATTGATCTGGTACCAGCAGAGGAAGAAGAGGAAGAAGAAGAGGAACCAGTGGAAGAAGGGTTCCCAGTANGACGACCTGCGCCCACGCTGAAACTTCCTTCAAGCGCACGTGGCTCGCCCCTGCGCCCACTCCATCATCCATTGATCCTCTGCCATCATCGGCTTTCGCTCCGCTCGGCACAAGATTCCGCCCAGTCGCATCGCCCAGTCCGCAACGACGTGCGCCCACGCCGAAAACATCCGTTGCGCACGAGGTTTGCCCCTGCGCCCACTCCATCATCAATCGCTACTCCATCAGCATCATTCTCTGCTCGGCACAAGGATTTGCCTGGTCGTATCGCCTGCTCCGCGACGACCTGCACATACGTCGATCCTCTCCAAGCGCACGAGGTTACATCCTTGCGTCCATTCAACTACTCCTCGTTCCTGCTGCTAACGGCTCTTGTGCTGATATGATCACCACAGTCGGCTTAACCTCTCATTCTTCAGTCGTGATCCGTCGCTTCAACTGCCATTGCCCTTCTCCTCCATCTAGCATGGCCAACCCTTGGGATGGCTGCTCCATTCTTGAGGAAGATGGATGCAACATATACATCTGGTCACATACTGTGCTCACCTTGACCAACACCATCTTTGTCAATGAGTACCATGTTTTCGACTTCCTTCTCGAGGCCTACGAGCATCAGCGCACGCCTGAGCATCCTCCACATCTAGACCATGCAACCTACCTTCTGATATGGGGACATCTCTTCAACCTCGTGGATATGTCATTCCATCACCTACGCATCAATGCAAGGAATGGACCAAAACTGGTGTTCAGCCTGCAGCAGGAAGCATGGAAACGGCGATGGCTCGCTCTCTCCTGTTGAGACAATCCCATCATTCCACCTCTGCCCAAGGACCCCAACTCGAGATCCTTCCTCAAAATTGATCTGGTACCAGCAGAGGAAGAAGAGGAAGAAGAAGAGGAACCAGTGGAAGAAGGGTTCCCAGTAACTGCCCCTATCTCTGCCGCAGTGGGACAAGGACAAGCTACCAAAATCATCTACAAGGAAGTGAGAAATATCCAAAAATGGCAAACTCAAATCTACAACCTTCTCTACCTAGAGCTCATTGGTGGATTTGCAACTACCAATGCCCTCCTTGGAAGATCCAAGTATCTCGGAAAGCGCTGCTCCCCATCTGAGATGACCAGAAAGCAGGATAGCCTTGACTACGGTCTCCGTGCATGGCTATGACGCTTCATGACTAGAGACCTACACTACCTGGTTGATATGAGTAGACGTGCAGATCATTTGCCAAGCGTCGCTCCCCTCGTCAGCACTCTCTCTCATATCAACCTGTCTACCTCAACTACCTCGGGTCTCTGCCTCCATCAGATCCCGCGACTAACTCCTCGGACCGCTCTTGCTTACGCTGACGTACATGTGCATGTTCCGATGCTTCTGCCTGCTTCTGCTGCCGCTGTTCTCATGTTTGCATTTTTATGACACGATCCCCTTGCTCTTCATCCATCCCGAGCAGCCCTCGTACTCATCGCCGTTGTCGCTCTGAAATGCTTTAACATTCAACTCTGTTTGCCGCTCCACTGCTGCCACGAACTCCTCCATGCATGAAAGCACATCACTCTTCTTCTTGATGTTATAAAGGTACAATTTGCGGCTGTGGGCGTCGATGAAGGTGACGAAGTAGCGCGCCCCACCAATGGAGGGCTCAAATAGTCCGCACACATCTGTGTACACCACCTCCAACTTCGCCGATGCGCACATCCCTTTGCCATTAAACGGCTGCCGTGTCGCCTTGCCAACCACACACGGCTTGCACACAGCATTCTTCGCTTCATCGAGGCTCTTGACCTCAAGACCCCATACCATTTCCTTCTTCACCATGTCCCTCACTGTTGAGGGAGCCATGTGACACAAGCGACGGTGCCACAGGTCCAGGCCTCCATCATCCTTCTTCGCGAGGTGGGTGACGTCAACCCCCCCCCCTCCCCCGGCTGCCAAGGATCTTCGCACGGAGCAGGTACAAGTCGTCCTCTCGCTTTTCTCATGCAATCACCTCACCATCCCCCTCCTTCCGGATGATGGCCTCCTTCTTCTTGGTTAGCACCTCCAGCCCCTTGTCGGTAAGGCGGCTCACTGACAGCAGGTTTACCCCAAAGTTAAGCATATCGAGCACGTCGTGAATTGTGCTCGTGAAAGCCTCCCCGTCCACATCCACCTCGATGCGAACGTTGCCTTCACCGGCAGCCAACTCTGTTTTGCCATTGTCCACCGTCATGCGCCGCTCCGAGGCGCCATAGGTGACGAATGCTGCCCGCTTGCATTGCGTGTGCAGCCCGATCCGGAGTCAATCACGGTCGTCCCCCGATCAGTCAGGTCGGTGGACTGTTGCGCCATAAATGCGTGGTTGTCCTTCTTTCCAGCCCTCCCCGGCTGGCCCGACTTCCTGTTGGGGCAGTTGCGTGCATAGTGGCCTTCTTTGCCACA
>SZWC01007418.1:106417-119012 GCA_023375785.1 Penium margaritaceum
AAGCTGGTGAGCATCAGCCTCAATGGTGCGGAGAAGGATCTACGGCTACGTGACGTTGTCTATATGCCCTCCTTTGCGGCAAACCTTCTGTCCGTGTCAAAAATAACGGACAACGACATGACGGTGGTGTTCACGCAGAAGAAGGCGGTCATCGCCAGGAACGAAGACATCAAGGTTCTCTACGCCAACAAAGATCTCGTGGCACAGGTTCCACTGGTTGACGGACTCTACGTACTGCAGACAACGGTAGCAAAGAGCTCGGAAAAGGAGGGCCATGCGGGTGCAGCGGAGGCAGTGGTCTCGAAACCCACGCAGGAGAGCACACCAACGAAAACTGAAAAAGCATCCTCTGCCGCAAAGGACGAAGACGCTGATCTGTGGCATAGACGCTTTGGGCATGTGGCAAACAGCACACTCCAAGTCATCCAGCAACAACAGCTGGTCCGTGGCATGGATGGTTGCAAGAAGGATGCGGTTGGATGTGGCAGCCTGTGTGAACCTTGCCTCCAAGGCAAGACCAAGCGAACGCGCTTTGAGCGCAATGGTCGCCGCGCAGAATCAGCCCTTGACCTCATTCACACCGACGTGTGCGGACCCTTTCGCACGGCGTCAAATGGTGGTAGCAAGTATTTTCTGACCTTCATATATGACCACAGCCGCAAGGTGTGGATCTTCTTCCTCAAAGCAAAGGGAGAGGTCAGAGAAAAGTTGCAGGAGTTTGTCGCCATGGTGGAGCGGCAGACCGGAAAGAAAGTCAAAGCGATGCGAAGCGACAACGGTGGAGAGTACGAGGCATGCAAGGGCTGGTTGAGGCAACATGGGATCAGCCACCAGCCCACAACGCCTTACACACCGCAGAGCAATGGTGTTGCCGAACGGATGAATCAGACCATCCTCGGCATGGTGCGTAGCATGCTCTTTGATGCAAAGCTTCCACCGCGGTTCTGGGCGGAAACGGCAAGAACGGCATGCTATCTCGTCAACCTGACTCCTGCGGCTGCTCTGGGCAGGCGCGGAAAGAAGAAGGGAAAGCAACAGATGACACCACAAGAAGTACGGTCAGGGAAGAAGCCGGACGCATCACACCTGAAGGTATTCGGCTGCACCGCATGGGCAAAGGTCCAGGCGGGTGAGGGTGCCGGCAAGCTGGATTCAAGAGCACGAAAGTGCGTTATGGTGGGCTATGAGACGGCCCACAAGACATATCGCTTGTGGGACCTGGCAGGAAGAAGACTCATCACCAGCCGGGATGTAGCCTTTGACGAGAGGAAACCAGGCAAGGAAGAGATGCTTGATCCCACGGAAGCTCCAAAACAGGGAGAGTGGTTGGTGCTGCTAGAGTCAGGAGATCAAGCTCCTGAAAACTGGCAAGTGGTGCCTGTGCGGCAGGCCGTGAAGAAGAGTGTTGTGCCAGGGGGAGCGGCTGCGCAGGCCGACGCAGCGGCGAGCTCCGACACAGAGTCGGAGACGTCCGAGGCCTCTGAGACCAGCTCGGAGGCCAGTGGCTCTTCAAAAGAGGAAAATTCAACTCCAGGGCAGCCAACACCACAGGAGCAACAGCATGGCAAACATCCACCAGCAATGCAACGTCGCAGCACACGACAAAGAAAACAAACTCCAAAGTACGACGCTGACACTGGAAGCTGGACTGGACTGAGCTGGTCCTGTTTGGCTCAGGGAGAGCCGCTCACTGTGGCTGAAGCGCTGGCAAGGCCCGATGCGGCCAAGTGGAAGGAGGCGGTGGACAGCGAGCTCGCGTCCATCGAAGAAAATGGCACATGGGTGCTGGTGGACAGACCCGCTAACGCTCACGTGGTGGGCTCAAAGTGGGTGCTCAGGTTGAAGCGGAAGCAAGATGATAGCATCGACAAGTACAAGGCAAGGGTCGTGGCGAAAGGGTTCTCACAGCGCGCAGGTTCTGAGTACGATGAGACCTTCGCACCGGTCGTCACGTTTGCCTCCATCAGGTCCCTGCTTGCTGTCGCTGCCGCCAAAGACCTTGAGATCCACCAGATGGATGTGAAGACAGCCTTCCTTTATGGGAAGCTCGACAAGGAGGTGCTAATGGAGGTACCGGAAGGTGTCAAAGCACCCGAGGGTAAGGTGTGCAAGCTGGTGAAGGCGTTGTACGGGCTGAAACAGGCCCCACGGATCTGGTACAAGGAGATGGACAGCTTCATGGCTGAGATCTCCTTCGCACATTGCAAAAATGACCCTAGCGTCTATGTGCGGGAGGACGAACGTGGCTTGCTACTTGTGGCGTTGTACGTGGATGATCTTATCATGTGTTCTTCCTCGCAGGAGGCCCTCACGGACCTCAAGAAAAATCTGGCCAGCAGATTTAAGATGAAGGACATGGGACCTCTCGAGTACTACCTCGGGATTGCTGTTCACCGCAACCGCAAAGCAGGCACCATCGAGCTCAACCAGACCAAGTACATCATGGACATCTTGAAGCGCTACAACATGGAGGACTGCAAGCCCGTCAGCANCAGTGCAGATATACTGGGCATGACCTTACAGGTATAAACAAGGTAGAATGCTGGTGGTTCAGTGTGGCTATTGTGCGCAATGCCTTGACAAATTGGCATGTGCCACTGACCATGACCACAGAGTGTACCAAGTGACTTTAACTTCTACGAATCGTAACACAAGTCAGCCACGGTCAGAGTGTCCAATTACAGTGCACATCTAATATGCATGACATTGCAGGTATACACAAGGTAAAAAACCGGTGGCTTGGTACGGCGATTGTGCGCAATGCCTTGACAAGGTTGCCATGTGCCACTGACCATGACCACAAAGTTTACCAAGTGACTTGAACTTCTACGAATCGTAACACGAGTCAGCCATATTCAGAGTGCCCAATTACAGTGCACATCTAATATTCATGACCTTGCAGGTATAAAGAATGTAAAAAACCGTTGGCTTGGCACGGCTATTGTGCGCAATGCGTTGACAAAGTTGGCATGTGCCACTGACCATGGCCACACTGTTTACCAAGTACCTTAAATGGCCATGAATCATAACACGCGTCACCCACGGTCAGAATGTCCAATCACAGTGCAGATGTACTAGGCATGAGCTTGAAGGTACAAAAAAGGTGGAATACTGGTGGCTCGGTGTGGCTATTGTGCGCAATGCCTTGACAAAGTTGGCATGTGCCACTGACCATGATCACAAAGTTTACCAAGTCAGCCACGGTCAGAGTGCCCAATCATAGTACACATGTAATATGCATGACCTTGCTGGTATAAACAAGGTAAAAAACCGGTGGCTTGGCATGACTATTGTGTGCAATGCCTTGACAAAGTTGGCATGTGCCACTGACCATGACCACAAAGTTTACCAAGTCCATTGAACGGCTATGAATTATAACAGGAGTCAGCCACTGTCAGAGTGTCCAATCACAGTGCAGATATACTAGGCATGACCTTACAGGTATAAACAAGGTAGAATACTGGTGGTTCGGTGTGGCTATTGTGCGCAATGCCTTGACAAATTGGCATGTGCCACTGACCATGACCACAAAGTTTACCATGTGACTTTAACTTGTACGAATCGTAACACAAGCCAGCCATATTCAGAGTGCCCAATCACAGTGCACATTTAATATGCGTGACCTTGCAGGTATAAAGAAGGTAAAACAACGGTGGCTTAACACGGCTATTGTGCGCAACACCCTGACAAAGTTGGCATGCGCCACTGACCATGACCACACTGTTTACCAAGTGACTTTAACTTCAACGAATCGTAACACGAGTCAGCCACAATCAGAGTGCCCGATCATAGTACACATATAATACGCATGACCTTGCTGGTATAAACAAGGTAAAAAACTTGTGGCTTGGCATGTATATCGTGCGCAATGCCTTGACGAAGTTGGCATGTTCCACTGACCATGACCACAATGTTTACCACGTACATTAAACGGCTACGAATTATAACACGAGTCAGCCACGGTCAGAGTGTCCAATCACAGTGCCGATATACTGGGCATGACCTCACAGGTAAAAATAAGGTAGAATACTGGTGGCTCGGTGTGGCTATTGTGCGCAATGCCTTGACAACGTTGGCATGTGCCACTGACCATGACCACACTGTTTACCATGTGACTTTAACTTCAACGAATCGTAACACGAGTCAGCCACAATCAGAGTGCCCGATCATAGTACACATATAATACGCATGACCTTGCTGGTATAAACAAGGTAAAAAACTTGTGGCTTGGCATGTATATCGTGCGCAATGCCTTGACGAAGTTGGCATGTTCCACTGACCATGACCACAATGTTTACCACGTACATTAAACGGCTACGAATTATAACACGAGTCAGCCACGGTCAGAGTGTCCAATCACAGTGCCGATATACTGGGCATGACCTCACAGGTAAAAATAAGGTAGAATACTGGTGGCTCGGTGTGGCTATTGTGCGCAATGCCTTGACAACGTTGGCATGTGCCACTGACCATGACCACACTGTTTACCATGTGACTTTAACTTCAACGAATCGTAACACGAGTCAGCCACAATCAGAGTGCCCGATCATAGTACACATATAATACGCATGACCTTGCTGGTATAAACAAGGTAAAAAACTTGTGGCTTGGCATGTATATCGTGCGCAATGCCTTGACGAAGTTGGCATGTTCCACTGACCATGACCACAATGTTTACCACGTACATTAAACGGCTACGAATTATAACACGAGTCAGCCACGGTCAGAGTGTCCAATCACAGTGCCGATATACTGGGCATGACCTCACAGGTAAAAATAAGGTAGAATACTGGTGGCTCGGTGTGGCTATTGTGCGCAATGCCTTGACAACGTTGGCATGTGCCACTGACCATGACCACACTGTTTACCATGTGACTTTAACTTCAACGAATCGTAACACGAGTCAGCCACAATCAGAGTGCCCGATCATAGTACACATATAATACGCATGACCTTGCTGGTATAAACAAGGTAAAAAACTTGTGGCTTGGCATGTATATCGTGCGCAATGCCTTGACGAAGTTGGCATGTTCCACTGACCATGACCACAATGTTTACCACGTACATTAAACGGCTACGAATTATAACACGAGTCAGCCACGGTCAGAGTGTCCAATCACAGTGCCGATATACTGGGCATGACCTCACAGGTAAAAATAAGGTAGAATACTGGTGGCTCGGTGTGGCTATTGTGCGCAATGCCTTGACAACGTTGGCATGTGCCACTGACCATGACCACACTGTTTACCATGTGACTTTAACTTCAACGAATCGTAACACGAGTCAGCCACAATCAGAGTGCCCGATCATAGTACACATATAATACGCATGACCTTGCTGGTATAAACAAGGTAAAAAACTTGTGGCTTGGCATGTATATCGTGCGCAATGCCTTGACGAAGTTGGCATGTTCCACTGACCATGACCACAATGTTTACCACGTACATTAAACGGCTACGAATTATAACACGAGTCAGCCACGGTCAGAGTGTCCAATTACAGTGCACATCTAATATGCATGACCTTGCAGGTATAAACAAGACAAAAACTGGTGGCTTGGCACGGCTATTGTGCGCAATGCCTTGACAAAGTTGGCATGTGCCAATGACCATGACCAGAACGTTTACCAGGTGATTTTAACATCTACGAACCGTAACACGAGTCAGCCACAGTGAGAGTGCCCAATCACAGTTCAAATGTACTAGGCATGACCTTGCAGGTATAAACAAGGTAAAAAACCGGTGGCTTGGCACGGCTATTGTGCGCAATGCCTTGACAAATATGGCATGTGCCAGTGACCATGACCACAAAGTTTAACAAGTACCTTAAACAGCTATGACTCATAACACGAGTCAGCCACGGTCGGAGTGTCCAATGACAGTGTAGATGTACTATACATGATCTTACAGGTACAAACAAGGTGGAATACTGGTGGCTCGGTGTGGCTGTTGTGCGCAATGCCATGACAAAGTTGGCATGTGCCACCGACCATGACGACAAATGTATCCAAGTGACTTTTACTTCTATTGATCATAACACGAGCCAGCCACGGTCAGAGTGTCCAATCACAGTGCAGATGTACTAGGCATGATCTTGCATGTACAAAAAGGTAGAATACTGGTGTCTCTGTATGGCTATTGTGCGCAATGACTTGACAAAGTTGGCATGTGCCACTGACCATGACCACACAGTTTACCAAATGACGTTAACTTCTAGGAATCCTAACACGAGTGAGCCACGGTCAGAGTGCCCGATCACAATGCACATCTAATATGAATGACCTTACAGGTATACACAGGGTAAAAACCGGTAGCTTGGCACGGCTATTATGGGCAATGCCTTGACAAAGTTGGCATGTGCCACTGACCATGACCACAANCAAGGTAGAATACTGGTGGCTCGGTGTGGCTATTGTGCGCAATGCCTTGACGAAGTTGGCATGTGCCACTGACCATGATCACAAAGTTTACCAAGTGACTTTAACTTCTACGAATTGTAACACGAGTCAGCCAAAGTCTGAGGGCCCAATCACAGTTTAGATGTACTAGGCATGACCTTACAGGTATAAACAAGGTAAAAATCCGGTGGCCTGACATAGCTTTTGTGCGCAATGCCTTGACCAAGTTGGCATGTGCCACTTACCATGACCACAAAGTTTACCAAGTAACTTAAACGGCTATGAATCATAACACGAGACAGCCACGGGAAGAGTGTCCAATCACAGTGAACATATAATGGGCATGACCTTGCATGTATGAACAAGGTAGAATAATGGTGTCTCGGTGTGGCTATTGTGCGCAATGCCTTGACAAAGTTGGCATGTGCCACTGACCATGACCATAAATGTATCCAAGTAACTTTTACATCTATTGATCATAACACAGGTCAGCCACGGTCAGAGTGTCCAATCACATTTCAGATGTACTGGGCATGATCTTGAATGTTCAAACAAGGTAGAACACCGGTGGCTTGGAATGGCTATTGTGCGTAATGCCTTGACGATGTTGGCATGTGCCAATGACCATGACCACAATGTTTACCAAGGGACTTTACCTTCTACGAATCGTAACACGAGTCAACCACGGTCAGAGTGCCCAATCACAGTGTAAACCTAATATGCATGACCTTGCAGGTATAAACAAGACAAAAACTGGTGGCTTGGCACGGCTATTGTGCGCAATGCCTTGACAAAGTTGGCATGTGCCAATGACCATGACCAGAACGTTTACCAGGTGATTTTAACATCTACGAACCGTAACACGAGTCAGCCACGGTCAGAGTGCCCAATCACAGTGTAAACCTAATATGCATGACCTTGCAGGTACAAAAAGGTAGAATACTGGTGTCTCAGTATGGCTATTGTGCGCAATGACTTGACAAAGTTGGCATGTGCCACTGACCATGACCACACAGTTTACCAAATGACGTTAACTTCTAGGAATCCTAACACGAGTGAGCCACGGTCAGAGTGCCCGATCACAATGCACATCTAATATGAATGACCTTACAGGTATACACAGGGTAAAAACCGGTAGCTTGGCACGGCTATTATGGGCAATGCCTTGACAAAGTTGGCATGTGCCACTGACCATGACCACAATGTTTACCAAGTGGCTTTAGCTTCTACGAATCGTAACACGAGTCAGCCACATTCAGAGTGCCCAATCACAGTTCACATCTAATATGCATGACCTTGCAGGTATAAACAAGGTAAAATACCGGTGGCTTGGCACGGCTATTGTGCGCAATGCCTTGACAACGTTGGCATGTGCCACTGACCATGACCACAACGTTTACCAAGTGCCTTAAACGGCTATGAATCATAACACGCGTCACCCACGGTCAAAGTGTCCAATCACAGTGCAGATGTACTAGGCATGATCTTGCAGGTGCAAACCATGTAGAATACGGGTGGCTCGGTGTGGCTATTGTGCGCAATGCCTTGACAAAGTTGGCATGTGCCACTGACCATGACCACAAATGCATCCAAGTGACTTTTACATCTTTTTATCATAATACGAGTCAACCACGGTCAGAGTGTCCAATCACCATGCAGATGTACTAGGAATGGTCTTGCAGGTTCAAAGAAGGTAGAATACTGGTGGCTCGGAATGGCTATTGTGCACAATGCATTGACAATGTTGGCATGTGCCACTGATTATGACCACAGAGTTTACCAAGTGACTTTAGCTTCTACGAATCGTAACACGAGCCAGCCATATTCAGAGTGCCCAATCACAGTGCACATTTAGTATGCGTGACCTTGCAGATATAAAGAAGGTAAAACACCGGTGGCTTGGCACGGCTATTGTGCGCAACACCCTGACAAAGTTGGCATGCGCCACTGACCATGACCACACTGTTTACCAAGTACCTTAAACGGCTATGAATCAAAACACGCGTCACCCACGGTCACAGTGTCCAATCACAGTGCAGATGTACTAGGCATGATCCTAAAGGTGCAAAGAAGGTAGAATACTGGTGGCTCGGTGTGGCTATTGTGCACAATGCCTTGACAAAGTTGGCATGTGCCACTGACCATGATCACAAAGTTTACCAAGTGACTTTAACTTCTACGAATCGTAACACGAGTCAGCCACTGTCAGAGTACCCAATCATAGTACACATCTAACACACATGACCTTGCTGGTATAAACAAGGTAAAAAACTGGTGGCTTTGCACGTCTATCGTGCGCAATGCCTTGACAAAGTTGGCATGTGCCACTGACCATGACCACAAAGTTTACCACGTACATTAATCGGTCATGACTTATAACACGAGTCAGCCACGGTCAGAGTGTCCAATCACAGTGCAGATATGCTGGGCATGACCTCACAGGTAAAAACAAGGTAGAATACTGGTGGCTCGGTGTGGTTATTGTGCGCAATGCCTTGATAAATTGGCATGTGCCACTGACCATGATCACAAAGTTTACCAAGTGACGTTTACGTCTATTAATCATATAACGAGTCAGCCACGGTCAGAGTGTCCAATCACAGTGCGGGTGTATTATGCATGATCTTGCAGGCTCAAACAAGGTAAAACACCTGTGCCTTGGTGTGGCTACTCTGCGCAATGCCTTGACAAATTGGCATGTGCCACTGACCATGACCACAAAGTTTACCATGTGACTTTAACTTGTACGAATCGTAACACAAGTCAGCCACGGTCAGAGTGCATAATCACAGTGCACATCTAATGTGCATGACCTTACAGGTATACACAAGGTAAACAACCGGTGGCTTGGCACGGCTATTGTGCGCAATGCCTTGACAAAGTTGGCATGTGCCACTGACCATGACCACAAAGTTTACCAAGTGACTTTAACTTCTACTAATCGTAACACGAGCCAGCCACATTCAGAGTGCCCAATCACAGTGCACATCTAATATGCATGACCTTGCAGGTATAAAGAAGGTAAAAAACCGGTGGCTTGGCACGGCTATTGTGCGCAATACCTTGACAAAGTTGGCATGTGCCACTGACCATGATCACAAAGTTTACCAAGTGACTTTAACTTCTACGAATCGTAACACGAGTCAGCCACTGTCAGAGTACCCAATCATAGTACACATCTAATACACATGACCTTGCTGGTATAAACAAGGTAAAAAACTGATGGCTTTGCACGTCTATCGTGCGCAATGCCTTGACAAAGTTGGCATGTGCCACTGACCATGACCACAAAGTTTACCACGTACATTAATCGGTCATGACTTATAACACGAGTCAGCCATGGTCAGAGTGTCCAATCACAGTGCAGATATGCTGGGCATGACCTCACAGGTAAAAACAAGGTAGAATACTGGTGGCTCGGTGTGGTTATTGTGCGCAATGCCTTGATAAATTGGCATGTGCCACTGACCATGATCACAAAGTTTACCAAGTGACGTTTACGTCTATTAATCATATAACGAGTCAGCCACGGTCAGAGTGTCCAATCACAGTGCGGGTGTATTAGGCATGATCTTGCAGGCTCAAACAAGGTAAAACACCTGTGCCTTGGTGTGGCTACTGTGCGCAATGCCTTGACAAATTGGCATGTGCCACTGACCATGACCACAAAGTTTACCATGTGACTTTAACTTGTACGAATCGTAACACAAGTCAGCCACGGTCAGAGTGCATAATCACAGTGCACATCTAATGTGCATGACCTTACAGGTATACACAAGGTAAACAACCGGTGGCTTGGCACGGCTATTGTGCGCAATACCTTGACAAAGTTGGCATGTGCCACTGACCATGACCACACTGTTTACCAAGTACCTTAAACGGCTATGAATCACAACACGCGTCACCCACGGTCAGAGTGTCCAATCACAGTCAGATGTACAAGGAATTATCTTCAAGGTGCAAGCAAGGTAGAATACTGGTGGCTCGGTGTGGCTATTGTGCGCAATGCCTTGACAAAGTTGGCATGTGCCACTGACCATTATCACAAAGTTTACCAAGTGACTTTAACTTCTATGAATTGTAACACAAGTCAGCCAAAGTCTGAGGGCCCAATCACAGTTCAGATGTACTAGGCATGACCTTACAGGTATAAACAAAGTAAAACTCCGGTGGCCTGACACAGCTTTTGTGCGCAATGCCTTGACCAAGTTGGCATGTGCCACTTACCATGACCACAAAGTTTACCAAGTAACTTAAACGGCTATGAATCATAACACGAGTCAGCCACAGGCAGAGTGTCCAATCACAGTGAAGATATACTGGGCATGACCTTGCAGGTATGAACAAGGTAGAATACTGGTGGCTCGGTGTGGCTATTGTGCACAATGCCTTGACAAAGTTGGCACGTGCCACTGACCATGACCATAAAGGTATCCAAGTATCTTTTACATCTATTGATCATAACACAGGTCAGCCACGGTCAGAGTGTCCAATCACATTGCAGATGTACTAGGCATGATCTTGAATGTTCAAACAAGGTAGAACACTGGTGGCTTGGAATGGCTATTGTGCGTAATGCCTTGACGATGTTGGCATGTGCCACTAACCATGACCACAAAGTTTACCAAGTGATCTTACCTTCTACGAATCGTAACACGAGTCAACCACGGTCAGAGTGCCCAATCACAGTGTAAATCTAATATGCATGACCTTGCAGGTATAAACAAGACAAAAACCGGTGGCTTGGCACGGCTATTGTGCGCAATGCCTTGGCAAAGTTGGCATGTGCCAATGACCATGACCAGGACGTTTACCAGGTGACTTTAACGTCTACAAAGCGTAACACGAGTCAGCCACAGTGAGAGTGCCCAATCACAGTTCAAATGTACTAGGCATGAGCTTGCAGGTATAAACAAGGTAAAAAACCGGTGGCTTGGCACGGCTATTGTGCGCAATGCCTTGACAAAGTTGGCATGTGCCAGTGACCATGACCACAAAGTTTAACAAGTACCTTAAACAGCTATGGCTCATAACACGAGTCAGCCACGGTCGGAGTGTCCAATGACAGTGCAGATGTACTAGGCATGATCTTACAGGTACAAACAAGGTGGAATACTGGTGGCTCGGTGTGGCTGTTGTGCGCAATGCCATGACAAAGTTGGCATATGCCACCGACCATGACGACAATTGTATCCAAGTGACTTTTACTTCTATTGATCATAACACGAGCCAGCCACGGTCAGAGTGTCCAATCACAGTGCAGATGTACTAGGCATGATCTTGTATGTACAAACAAGGTAGAATACTGGTGTCTCTGTATGGCTATTGTGCGCAATGACTTGACAAAGTTGGCATGTGCCACTGACCATGACCACACAGTTTACCAAATGACGTTAGCTTCTAGGAATCCTAACACGAGTCAGCCCCGGTCAGAGTGCCCAATCACAATGCACATCTAATATGAATGACCTTACAGGTATACACAGGGTAAAAACCGGTAGCTTGGCACGGCTATTATGGGCAATGCCTTGACAAAGTTGGCATGTGCCACTGACCATGACCACAATGTTTACCAAGTGGCTTTAGCTTCTACGATTCGTAACACAAGTCAGCCACATTCAGAGTGCCCAATCACAGTTCACATCTCATATGCATGACCTTGCAGGTATAAACAAGGTAAAATACTGGTGGCTTGGCACGGCTATTGTGCGCAATGCCTTGACAAAGTTGGCATGTGCCACTGACCATGACCACAACGTTTACCAAGTGCCTTAAACGGCTATGAATCATAACACGCGTCACCCACGGTCAAAGTGTCCAATCACAGTGCAGATGTACTAGGCATGATCTTGCAGGTACAAACAAGGTAGAATACGGGTGGCTCGGTGTGGCTATTGTGCGCAATGCCTTGACAGAGTTGGCATATGCCACTAACCATGACCACAAATGCATCCAAGTGGCTTTTACATCTATTGATCATAATACGAGTCAACCACGGTCAGAGTGTCCAATCACAGTGCAGATGTACTAGGAATGGTCTTGCAGGTTCAAACAAGGTAGAATACTGGTGGCTCGGAATGGCTATAGTGCGCAATGCGTTGACAATGTTGGCATGTGCCACTGACCATGACCACAAAGTTTACCAAGTGACTTTAACTTATACGAATCGTAACACGAGTCAACCACGGTCAGAGTGCC
>SZWC01007419.1:3396-17302 GCA_023375785.1 Penium margaritaceum
TATACATATACATATACATATACATATACATATACATATACATATACACATACATATACATTTACATATACATATACATATACATATACATATACATATACATATACGTATACATATACATATACAAATACGTATACATATACACATGTAAATAATTTTTCATTCATTCTTTATGTTTAATTATTTTTCATACGCATACTTGATTTGCATAGGTACAACGTTTGGTGACATTTCTTTATTGTTCGTCCGACAACGGGATTAGTTTTTTTGTGATCATAGATGGTGGTGTGCACGTAACTTAGTCTTTTGTAGGCATCGGCCGACATAGTCTGCCTGAACCTAATGAGTATGGAGTCGGGACGTGTTGTTTTTAGATGTATCGTCGAGGTCCAATGCACATAGAAGGCTTCACGGATGCAAACTCTCTCTCGCGTGGCTATTTAAACAGTTTTTTGTAACCTAATACCGCTGTTTTCTCTCGGCGGCGGTTTAGGTAGTCGTCTGAGATGTTTTCTCTTTTTTTTTTATCCGGCTGGAATGTTCTTTATTAGTTCGCGTCCTCGACGGTCTGTTTTCTAGACGTACGCGTCCCTAGAAGGGCTCGAATTTATAACATCCGCAGTCCTGTTTGAAAGATGATCCGCGAAATAGCGCGATGGACGTACGAGCATGGGCAGCTTTTGCTGTCCATGCTCGTACGTCCATTGTGCCATCTTCTCTGTCCTTGTTAGGAAATGCGAAGGAAGCTTTATGAACCGAACATGGTCGAAGTTTTCTTTGCGTTAACAGATGCCATATGAGCTCATAATATGTTTATACAAAGCCTAGCACATAGCATGTAAAAGTTGACGCCAAAGTTGCGAGCAACTGTGGAAGGTGGACAGGATGGACACAGTGTCCGGAATGGTGTACGGTTCGATTTTATTGAAAGTGATTTTCAGCAATGTTCGATACAATGTATTATCGTCACCGTGTCAATAATATTTCATCCGTACTGGGCGTCCTAGCCATAATTCCCCGGAGCACCAAATGTGGGGGCGACCTGGCCATAACTTTCCGAAACGGGGGCGACCTAGCCGTTTTTCTCAGATTGGGGGCGTCTCAGATTGGGGGCGTCTCAGACATTCCGGAGCAAGAATGGGGGCGAATTACAAAGTCCCCCCTTGGCCTCGCCCTGTCCTGTTTCACGGAACTGGTCGTCTATGGTAAACTCTTGAGACTCCTGAACCCGGCTTCAAACTGGGTCAAAATGTAAATGAAAGAAAAGAAAATCAATCACCGTCATAGAAGAAGGTAAATAAATTCAACTCTGCCTATACTTAAGTCATCTTCTTTTTCATAACATAATAAAACATTCAAAATTCATCAAAAAAATTCAAAGGTAATTTTTTCATTTCATTTTAGACGAGTGAAACTAGCATGTTCACAATACAAGAACAAATTAATCTCATTTAAATAAATTAATGATGAGATAAAACCACATTCATAAATAAATGAGAAGAAATTCCCTTTCAGGTTCTTTTTCAAAATGTTGGTGAATTGTTATACATAATACTGTATCGTCTAGCGCATTCGTTCAACTTCTGGTTGTCTTTTTTCAGGTTTCACATCCACACAAGCTGGAATAAACCCATCATAGCTTGAAGTAATTTAAGAAGAGTTCACCCACACCATACACAATGTTTAAGCGCACACATGGACGAAAGAAAAAAAATAGTTTAAACGAATGCGGGTGACATTTTGGCAGTCCATTTACAACACATTTTGGCTTCCACGGACGAGGTAAAGTCTCATGGCAAACCTTCCATTATGTGTTCCAGATTGCGGGCAATTATTTAGCCTCTTAAGAGATACTAATGTGGATACTTTTGCTTGGTTACTTTGCAATCCTATGCACAATTTACGTGCAACACCTGCCTCTTGTTTTTTATTTTTTTGGCTTAGACAGCCTTAGAGGTGAGGGAACCTATGCTGCACCCTTGGGGTCCAAAAAAAGACCCCTCTAGCAAAGGCTTTCAGCCAAAAGACTGTGCCTTAGGTACCCACATAGAACGCCTGTCCTCCGTGGGTGATGTGGGAGTCTCACCCACTAACCCTCACCCATGAGGGTACCTTCACCACGTGTCATAACCCTGTGGCTTGGGGGATCAAAGCTATTTCTACACTAGGCTTTGAAGTACCCGTCCCGCCCAGATCGTAGTTTTGTTGAGCCAGATGTTCTTCAGTGATGGGTGTCTAGCGAGGTAATGGGGTTGTTATTTCCTGTCAATATTACATGTATGTGACAGTTGGGTGAGTTGGTGTAGTATGATGTCCATTGCTTTGTGGTCTCGTTTTTGGTGTAGACGCAGGATATGGAGATCTATTTTCTCTTCAAAGAGTTTAAAGTTTGCTCTTGCTAGTAAGGTTGTGGGGTTTCTAAGTGCTTTCTTAGTTTCAAGGGAGATTTGGCATCTGTAGGTCCATATTTCACGGAACGTTATTGCCTGTAGTGTTTGCCACCACTGGAAGAGCGTATGTTTGTCCGTTATTGCCTATAGTGCTCGCCCGTTGATAGAAGCAAGCGGCTTTGGCCGTAGATTTGGCTGTTCGAGTTTGGTTCTCTGAACTCGCACAGCCATAACGCGCTGAAATAGTACGGATTCGAACGAGGCATTTTGAATTTAGGGATGCATTTACACAGATACCCCTTGTCGCCAACGGCCCAAATAACATGACCCCATGACTAAAAAGAGAGAAAAAATTCCTCCACGGTAATTGCTGTGAATTTAGCCGGCAGTACGGTAGATAGTTATTACAGCGAGATCCGCCATCATGCGGGAGCTGATTATGTAGGGAGGAGAGAGAGAAAGACCCGTCCTTGTGTGGGAGCTGAGGCATAGCAATGACACACACCTTGAGTGACACAGGGTATAGCATGTCCACAAGAGCATAGTGGAGTTGTTCAAGACCTAGAAATATCGTAGTCGCTTGTTTTATTATATTAAGGTAGTGAAACAGTTGGTCAAGTGGAGAATACGTTAACAATCTTAGGACACCAACAACATTTTTTCTACTAGGTATGTCAAAAATCTGTGGACCACCTCATGCCATGTCAGCTTAAGCCGTGTCAACAACGGCCGGACGGACTTGATAGAAGTCAACGTCATGCCTCCCCATCTTCTTGTTCCTTTATCATTTATCCAATCTCATTAATCCGCTATTGTTTCTTCTATCCAACTTTACATCCTTTGTCGTTGCATGTTGTCCACTTGTCGACCCGTGCTCGCTTGTGGTGACTGGCGTCTGCGCGTCACGAGGGAGTGTTGGTATGTCAGTTACTATGACCCTTGGACTTGTCGTTGCTTACTCGCTGGGATCCCGGGATGCCTGTCAGCTACTTTAACACCATCAGCTCTAGCAGGTGTTTCCAGGCGTACTCTCTACAGCTGTAACATTGACAACTCCCGGGGACCACTTTCTCAGTGTTTTTTGTCCTCGTTCATGACTTGGCTATGTAGAGTTTGTGTTTCAGCACCTGGAGGTGAAACATAAACTACCAAGGACAACCAAGGAGCTCGTACGACTGTCGGGTTTTGGTCAGCTATTGTTTGGGAGCCTGCACCTAAATTGGTCTACTTCCCAGCGGTTGGTTGGCTTTGTGCACTTCCAAGCGAATGTGGACAAGAGTATATCCCCACACTTGTTATCCCTACTTGTTCTAAATTCATTCTCAACGTTTTTCTCTTTCAAGCATGCCGTTGTTGTCTCTCTACCGTCTCAAGCCCCCCCCTTCTACGTTGTGTTATTCACAGCGTGTACTTTCACATAGTATGCCACTAAAAGGGATCCTCTCATTCCCTCACATGAGATACCCTCAAATAGGTGGCCTCGTCTATTGTTGTTGTATCTGTGCACTGCCTCATTGACTCATACTGTGACCTCTCGTCTGGTGTACAGGCTCGTGCAGACGACTGACAGGATGGACGCTAAAGCCGATGGGGCGCTGCTCGGTGGAGTGGACGTGTCGCCGTGAAGCCGAGCGAGTGGTTCTCCTTCTCCTTGTACATCTGATCTATACCCTCACACGGCCAGCTCCATCGGCAGCTACCCTTGGTTGTCACATCATCAGTAGTCGTAGTTGGCTCTCTGGAACAATGTAGCCAACACCTGAGTTTGGGCAGCCGTAACTCCTTGTAGCTATTTTTCTTGCTGATTCTGACTGCACGACTGCGTTCACAGTGTGACTATTTTAGTGTGGTCCAGTGCTTAGGCAAAACGGACAACACCCGGGTTTTGGGCTGTCTGGTGTCTAGCAGGGCTCACCTAGGAAATTTTGCCAGACAGGATAATGCTATGATTTTCATGGTTGGCTGGTTTTCTGAGTAACAAGCCTCACAGAGCTGAGATGAGACTAGAAGTGAGAGGGGTCTCAGTTAGTTGCTCATTCTTCATTCCTAGTCAGTCATTGCTTCATTCCAACTGTTTTCTAGCGCTAACTCTGGCGCACACACTTTTGAGTAACAAACCAGAGCTCTCAGACTTAGACTCTAGTGCAGCAGACTAAGGGGGCAACCTACGCAACAAGCGTGGGTTCCCGCACGCTGCATCAACAACGCCACTGCCCTAACCTGCGCGCTAGCTAGTTCCTTTTTGGTATCAGAGCCGTAGCTTAACAGACGCAACATGAGCAGTTGTGGCGTATAGGTTCCTGACTACACCGGCTGACCTCCCAAACGCACCAGTGCAGGGGAAATGCTGCCAGATTTTTTCCAGCAGCAGTGAACTGCCTGGTGGCGGCATCAGAAGTTTTCCCACGGCCAGTGGGCCAAGGGAAATGCTGTCGGATTTTTTCCGGCAGCTGCGACCACCACGTTTGACACGGGGAGGTGAGCGGCCACCGCAGCGACGTCGGGCAACCTTCTGGCGACGACTCACGTGGCGACGTCAACCAGAGGTGTGAGTGGCCTGCAGCAATATCAGCAGCAGCAGCGGCGGCGGCAGCAGTAGCAGCGGCAGCAGCAGTAGAGACGCAGCAGTAGCAGTAGCAACAACAGAGACGAAGCAGCAGCAGCAACAGCAGCATTGTCAGACTCAGATGCAATAGTAAGGAGCAGTAGTAGAAGTAGTAGCAGACACCCAAGAGGGAGAGGAAGGAGGCAAGATCACCGTTTGTAGCTACTGCCCCGTACTCACACCTTCCTGGAAGCCGCACGGATGAGGAGGAGACGCAGACGCACAGTTAGTAGCGTAGTAGAAGGTGCAGCAAAAGCTACAGACAGTTACCAGCGTCCTAAGCCCTGGAGCGGCCGGCCCCTCTCGGCGCAAGGACTTCGAGTCCCCTCCTCCTAACCTCGTCGGAGATGAGCATTTTCCATCTTGGGAAGCTCTACCGCATCTGGGAACAGGGGGAGGGCCTATGGCTGTACTACATCCATCCGCATGATGACACCGTCCCGGAGCAGGCGCTTGAGGCAGGCCACGCCGTCCGCGTATTCATACTCACGGCGCCCGACGCTCACCTCACCTCCCTGTAACCGTTTCTTGGTGACACCATTGATGACACCAGCGTTGACCCCCGGCGGGCTTGGAACACGCTGATGCGGCCGTATCGCGCCTCCGGCCAAGCAGCTATCAACCGCCTCCTGAGGGAGTTCAGCTCCCTTCACATTAGGGATTCCGAGTCCTTCACCACCTATTGGCGCCGTGCGCAAGACATCTTGCACCGGCTCAAGACAGCCGTGCCTCCCTCGCTTGCTGCCCTCCTCACCATCAAGAATGGTGCCATTCCTGAGTTTACGGATATCTTCGTCCCCTACAGCCTACCCATCCTTGAGGCACTGGCGGTCCAGGGCACTATGATGACCTGGGCATACGACCTCTTCCTTAGTGTGGATGAAGCACACAGCGACACATAGTTTTAGCGCGGTGGCTCTTCTACGACTATAGCTGCCACCGCCGGCGGATCCTCCAGCCCTTACCCCGGCACTTCCTCCTCCGACATCGCCAAGGGCAAAGGAAAGTAGGACGGGAAGGATAAGGGCAAGGGACAACAATCTTCCTCTGGTGGTACTATTCTGACGTGCCACAACTGCAGCTAGACAAGGGACGGGTGGTACACGTGCCCCATATCTACTGAAGAGGCCCCCATTGTCGCCGCCTTGCACCATCAGCGTGAGCGTCGCCTTGGAACCTCCACTGCAACCACAGGTCCTCCCTTCTCCCCTAGCACCACTGTGGCCACCACCTACTCCACCCTGCAACCGGCTCCTTAGCCTCGACCACAACTTCTGCCGTCCCTTCTCCATGCGCAGCAGTAGTAGCAGTATGTCCCATCGCAGCCACAGCCGTATGTAGTACCGCTACAACAACATCAGTACGCTCCGATGCAGTCGGTGTTCTACCCATAGCCTCCATCCCAGTGAAGCTCGTATCCCCAGTCTGGAGCTATGACCCCGCACTCCGTGGCGCCCGTCGACTCTGCCGCTCGGATCCGCCAGCTGTAGAGCTTCATCACCACGCAACTCGACATCACGCCTCCTCCCCAGGCAAGTACGAGTTGTGTGACTGCTAGCCGAGAGGTCTCCCACTGCTAGACAGAGACCGACCTCCAAGGAGACCTCCAAAAGCCGCATGTTGCCCTTTGGGGCCGGCTTTGCATGATGTTGCCTGGTTGGATGACTAGCATGATCGTTTCGCCTCTGTCCAGTCTACTCAGCTTGCGACCTCTGTCTCCCTTCCTACGTCCTGTTTCATTGCTCACTGTAACATCACAGCCTCAGTCCACGACCCCGATGGTACCTGGATCATTGACTCTGGGGCCACACATCACATAACGTCCTGTCGCCAGGCATTCAGTATGTTTGGTCCCGTTGGGAATGTTCACAGTGTCTGGACGGGGTCCGGGCAGATCTTGCCGGTCCGTGGTGTTGGCGTCGTTCCTTTTTTTGGTCCGTCTGATGACGTCTTCGTGATTGATGTGCTGTATGTGCCGGTTTGGAACTTATTCTCCTGTTTGTCACAGCTCTTGACCTCATGAGCATGGACGTCCGTCATACCTGCGGCATTGGCACTGTCTCCCTTCGCCCATCCGTTCAAGTCATGTTCCGTGCTCTTTGTCGTGACAACCTCTGGCACGTCACTCGACTTCCTTCATTCGTGTTCCCTCCCTTGTCTGACACTACACATGAGTTTTTCACCAGTGATCTTTCCCCTCAGTATGTACACCTCCTTCACCGTCTTTGCCACGTGCACTCCAATGCTGTCGATAGCATACTCCACACCCAGCTCGCGCTCGGACTTGATCCCTCCACTTTCCAGTGGTTTTGTCGCACTGTGTCCATTGACTACACCCAAGGCAAGATGCATCGAGCCTCCTACCCTGTGTTCTCGGGCCACTCACCCACTGGATCTTGTCCACTCGGACCTCCTGGGTCCTCTCCCGGTTGCATCTGTGGTCGAGGGTGGTCAGTACGTGCTGATCCTCACGGATGACTACTCCCGCTATCACTAGGTCACCTGCCTCCGTTGGAAGAGCGACGTGGCCTCCGCCATCCGTGCCTGACACCTCACGGCTGAGCGCAAGTGCAGTCGACCCTCCGCAATTTTTGGTCGCACCGTGACGACGAGTACATGGGGGACACTACTACCTATCTCGCCAGTCATGGGGTCCGTCATAAGACATCCGCCCCTGGGATACCGCAGCATAGCCGACGTTGTCCGCACTATGCGTGTCGAGTCCGGTTTGTCCAAGGGCTTCTTCTTTGAGGTCATGTCCTACATGACCTGGGTGTGGAACCGCGTTCCACGTGGTCACCTTCCCTGCCAAGCCACGCCGTACACATTGTGGTGTGGTTAGCAGGCCGATCTTCGGCCTGCTCATGCCTAGGGGTACGTCGCCAGCGTCTAGATCACCGAGGACCAGCATGATGGCAAGCTTGCCCCTCGCGGCGGTCTGTGCACCTTTGTCAATATCTCGCGTCAGTCCAAGGCCTAGCACTTCTGAGACCCGGTCCGGCATCGCATTGTTGAGTCGCGAAATGCCCTGTTCTTTGCGGACCTCTTCCCTTGCGACCTCCCTCGCGTCCAGTCTACCTCTCCTCTGCTTCCGTTGTGGTCGTCTCGTGAGGGAGATACTTGTCACGCCGCCGCTCCAGCTCCAGAGGCACAAGTCATCCTGCCTGTATCCACACCCCCGACAGCGGATGGCCCGGATACTCCTCCCTTGCCATCCACCTCGCGGCCCAGTTCCCCTGCCGGCGATGCCATGCACTCGTCGGAGATGGAGTCCTCCGTTGAGTCCTCATCCTAGCCCGACCCCTTGGCTGACCCCCTTCCGGCCTCCGATGCGCCCAACCCCGTGGATCCGCCCGTGTCTAGCGGTTCCCCAGCATCGAACCCGGCGCCTACCCCCGCCTTGCCACCTCGTACTCACCTGGCACCCTCTGCCGTCACTGGCAGCCCGACGCACCAGGTCTATACCCACGCTCCTGGTGGCATTCTGCGGCCCCGTACGCCGGCGCCGCCCCCGGGTCCTCGCACCAGGGCTCCCCGGCCAGCCTCGAGCACAACCGTCGACACACCTTCCTCACCTCACACTGTTGTGAGAGGTGAGCCCGGCATCAGGGTCCTTGGCCTGACGGCCCTTGGCCTCGTTGCTCAAGACACTCACCCAGGCTCGGCCCTGGACTACACTCTCATCTCCCAGGAGCATCACCGTGCGGTCTCCGCCACCCTGGCTCGGGCTCCTATAGGACTTTGAGCTACCCGTGTGCTGACGGCACGGCCTTCCCTACTGGCACCCGACTCACAGAGCCTACGTGAGGCCCGTGCCTCTCCCAACACAGACCAATGGGAGGCTACCTGTCGGGAGGAGCTTGCTACCATCAAAAAGCACGTAGTGTACGAGCTCGTGGAACTCCTCCCTGGCTGCAAGGCCACAGTGGCAAAGTGGGTGTTTCGCCGAAAGTGAAAGCCAGATGGCACCCTACACAAGTACAAGGCCCGGCTCACCGCCAAGGGCTTCTTCCAAGTTGCTGGATTTGACTACGACCAGGTCTTTGCCCCGGTTGGCCATTTCACCACTAGCCCGACGCTCTTCAGCCTAGTCGCACAACATGGTTGGGAGTTCCACAAGATGGATGAGAGCAACGCCTTTTTTCACGGTGCTCTCAATGGTGAAGAGCTTTACATGACCCAGGTCTCGGCTTTGAGGATGGGACGGGCCGAGTCTGGCGACTACGGAAGGCCCTGTATGGCCTCAAGCAGTCTCCACGGTGTTGGAACATTGAGATTAGCCGTACCCTTCTCAAGGAAGGCTTTCTCTGCAGCACTGCAGGACCGACACTCTTCATCACTCCTCCTGGGACTCCCTTCGCTGCGATCCTCGTCTACATGGACGACCTACTCATCACATCTCCCGACCTTGCTGTTGACGAGTAGGTGAAGGAGTTGCTAAAGGCGACCTACAATGCACGGCGTAAGAGTTTCTCGGCATGGAGATTGAGCGCGATCTCGCGCACGGCATCATGCAGGTACATCATGCAATGTACGTTGAGACGCTCGCTGACCACTTCACCGATCTCCTGACCACTGTCCCCAGTGCCTCCACCCCAATGACCCCAGACGGGCAGGCGAAGCTGAAGGCTGCTGACGCCGGCACCTTGGGTGTAGCAGTGGACATCACGGTGTTCCTCCACGTCATCAGGTCACTCATGTTTCTCGCCACCACCACACGGGCCGACATCACCTTTGCCGTGAATGTCCTTGCCCAGTTCTCACAGGCCCCACATCAGCTGCACCTTGATGCAGCCGTCCGCGTGTTGCAGTATGTGGTCTCCACCCCATGCCGAGGCCTCACATTCCGTCGGCAGCCGTCCGTGGTAGCCGTGGGTTACACTGACAACGATTGGACATGGAGCCCAGATGGGAAGAGCCACACTGGTTGGATCTTCCTCATCGGGGGTACGGTAGTGTTATGGCATAGCGGGAAGCAAGGGTGTGTTACACGCAGTATAGCAGAGGCAGCGTACGTGGCTTTAGGTGCCGGTGCATGTGAGAGTGTATGACTGCGTCGTTTGTTGGATGAGTTACGTCAGCCTGTGGCGTCCATCATCTTGCATTGTGACAACGAGAGTGCCGCTACCAACAACGATGGTGTCCACCATGCACGCACAAAGCACATCAATGTCGAGTATCACTATGTGTTCCTTGTTGCATGAGGCCAACATTCACATCGTGTGGGTCAAGACTGTGAAGCAGTTGGTAAACTTCCTCACCAAGGCAATGAAGCGCAACTCGTTCAAGAAGGCTGTGAGTATGGTCAGATTGCTTCCCTGAATGTATGTGGTGTGACTCTTCCGCCTGCATGGGTTCTCGTCGCTCATCCTCGTTACACATGTTATCCGTCTCCTCTCGTTCTTGCACTCCGTGTTGGGTCGGGGAGCATGGGGGAGCATTACTTCTGCATGCTCATGTACACTCACGCCTTTGGATCATTGGGGAGTGGTGTTGTTTTATCTTTGCACTGCCTCATTGACTCGGCCTCTATATTGTGACCTCGCGGCTGGTCTACATGCTCGTGCAGATGACTTACTGGATGGACGCTAAAGCCTATGGGGAGCTGCTTGGTGGAGTGGACGTGTCGCCGTGAAGCCGTCCGTGTGGTTCTCCTTCTCCTCGTGCTTCTGATCTTGTACCCTCACACGACCAGCTCCATCGGCAGCTACCCTTGGCTGGCTGTCATGTCATCAGTAGTCGTAGTTGGCTCTCTGGAACAGTCTAGTCGGCGCCTGAGTTCGGGCAGCCGCAACTCCTCGTAACTATTTTTCTTGCTGATTTTGACTATACGACCCCGCTCACAGTGTGGCTATTTAGGTATGGTCTAGTTTTTAGGAAAAAACGGACAACGCCTGGGTTTTGGGCTGTCTGGTGTCTGGCATGGCTCATCTAGGAAATTCTGCCAGACAGGATAGTGCTAGGATTTTCCTGGTTGGCTGGTTTTCTGAGTAACAAGCCTCACAGAGCTGAGATGAGGCTAGAATTGAGAGGGGTCTCAGTTAGTTGCTCATTCTTCATTCCTAATCAGTCATTGCTTCATTACAGCTGCTTTCTGGCGCTTAACTCTGGCGCGTGCACTTTTTAGAAACAAACCAGAGCTCTCAGACTTGGACTTAGCAGACTGAGGGGGCAGACTAAGCAACGAGCATGGGTTCCCGCACGCTGCATGAACAACGCCACTCCCCCAACTTACGCACCAGCTAGTTCCATTTTCGTCAACAATGTTCGCTTGCACTCTCGCATCTTATCTGTGTAACTTATGAGCTCGTTCGCCAACTCGTCAGCTATTTTTGGATCCATGGCGTTCTGTCGGTCAAGTGTGTTACCTACCTGTTGGCCTGTTACCTACCTCATTTTGTGAACCCTCACACGACATTTTTCCCGAATCATACCGTCTCATCCGGAAAGAATACATTACAACATCTATTGAGGAATTCGAAAATCTAACAGGGCAACCTCGTGCCCCAACGGAGTTAGTACTTCTAGCGAAAACCCCAAGTAGGGTCCTCGCATCCATCCCTAGCTTGACACTGGGCTTTCACAAGTGGTGTTTCCTTCTACCACATCCCTCTGTGGAAGCAAAAAAAGACCATGTTTCTTGTGGCTACCTCAGACAGTCACTATGGAAATTCAAATAGAGCTCGAGCATGATTTGAGGGATTGTCAAGAACATGCGGTCGGTAATCTGCTGCGATTTGGCAGGCTGTCGACAGCAAACACCACATGACTGTGTTTGATGTTGTGTGTGCTATGGTGGAGCTTCAGCCACAAGAGCCCAATTCCTGCATTCGAGCTTCTAATGCTCTAGTCCTCTCGTGGAAGGCATCACAGCATGGTTCAATAAGCAACATCGTGCAACACGCGTCCCCTACCCCCTCGCACATTGGAACTCGTGACTACATGCGGCACATCCTCACAAGCGTTCACCGGCACAGGTGAACATGGGTGGGGCCAGAAGCAACCCCATCCACAGCTTCCCATCACGCTCCGGGAGTTGGCTGGTGGCACAGCGCGGTGCTGCTGTCCGCACATCCCAGGAAAACACACACCACGATTCACGACACTTCACTCCCAATTTCTGCCTGGGAACCCCCACCTGAGGTTCCCGCATCCGGAATTGGAGCATGCACCCCAGGCCGGTACAGACCCCAGCATGCTCTCCTAATAGGCAAGCATCTGCGGCCTCCCCTCACACTCCGTCGCTTGGTTCGTCACCAGTACAACGCTGCCCTCCCCCATCGTGGAGTCGATGACACACATAACGCTCTACCCACACGATCCCCCTTCATGCATGTGAGCCAGTGCCTGAGGGAGGCGCATACTCGAGCACATTCACCTGGGGGGCCAGCAGCGACCCCATCCAAAGCTTGCCATCGTGCTCCGTCACTTGGCTCGTGGCCAGCACGACGCCGCCGTCCTTGTCCTCGAGAACTTCGGTGACGACGCCGTTGTCGTCGACCTCGACGATCATGGAGCTCTTGCCAATGAATAAGTTGTAGATGGTGGGGATGTCCGGGATGAGCTTGAGGAGGAGAGTGCGCGCGAAGGGCGAGGGAAACGCCAGGTCTGCAAAACAGGAGGAGGAGCAGACGGTGTGCAACAGAGAAACACACACAGTAGACCGTCAGTCGCTCAACAGTTTCCATGTCTCAAGACGGTATGAAGAATGTCTGAGAGGAGGGAAACTAAAAGGATTCATGAGAATCTTTCTCCACCTTGCGAACGGCCACTTTGCTCATGCCAGGCAAGATGCTGCCGACTTTGACCTCCAGAACCTCCTCGACGACGCCATTGTCGTCGGCCTCAACGACCCTTGCCCTTGGAATTTTCGCCTACGAAGTAGTGCTAGCTCGTGCGGTGGGAGGCCCGGGATGAGTCTCAGGAGGATTGTGTGCAAAAATGGCGATGGAAAGGCCGGGTCTGTGGAGGACTCCCGGATGTTTTACGACAAGAAGCAGCCCCGTGACAAAAGAACCGATTTTCTTCCAACATATTCCGTCACCCCAGCGGTGCCCAAAATGATACGACCGTCGCTGTTGTTTGGCGGCCGCCGGCGTCCTTTGGCGATGCTGGTGCCCTTCGGCGACGTCGGTGTACTTTGGTGATGTCGGTGTACTTTGCTGATGTCGGTGTACTTTGGTGATGTCGGTGTACTTTGGCGACGTCGGTGTACTTTGGTGATGTCGGTGTACTTTGGCGACGTCGGTGTACTTTGGTGACGTCGGTGTTGTTTGGTAATGTCGGTGTCAAAGGGCTGATGTCGGCGTCTGTGATGATGACGGAGCTCTTGCCACTGAACAGCCTCGCGTTCGTTTCCAGATCAGCCCCACAGGGTGGGGCTGATCTGGAAACGAACGCGAGGCCCTTGAGGCCCTTGCCGCGAGGCCCTTGCCGGCCCTCCCCAGCGGGGACTGTACCCCAAGGGGAAGCCAAAAGGCTAGGTCTGTGAACAGGGGAAACTGACACGCGGTGGGCCAACAGTATACACCTGTATGCTTGTCTGATACACACATTGTGCGTATCAGACAAGCATGCAAGTGTGAAACAAAAAGGCATGCAATTGCTTTTGTGAATGAAAAAAGCATGCCAATCTGAATCAGACAAGCATGCAAACGCGAATCGCGAAAGCATGCAAATGTGAATCAGACAAGCATGCAAACGCGAATCGCGAAAGCATGCAAATGTGAATCAGACAAGCATGCAAACGCGAATCGCGAAAGCATGCAAATGTGACTTCCATTGGCGACAAGCATGCAAATGTGACTTCCATTGGCGACAAGCATGCAAGTGCGAATTTGAAAAGCCCCGCAATGTGAATCACTTCCATTGGCGCTCCACTACAAAACATTATGAACATGGTCCCCCCCCC
>SZWC01007419.1:42306-53353 GCA_023375785.1 Penium margaritaceum
GGGGTACTGGGTATTTTTACCGTTTTGCATTTGATTAGGACACAATCATCTGCTTTAGATTCCACGATTACCTGATTACTATCAGTTGCATGTTTCATTGTCGCATGGGTTTTCAGACATGTCTCATTGCAAATGCTATAGAAATATCAGTGCAAAACACATACCACAGGTATGTTGCACAAACTGTAAAATACAGTGCCATGAGTGGCACTGTATTTTGGTGGGAGTTTATTGAGAACGACATTGATTAGCATTTTTCCCGTTGGTATGGAGGTCGCGGAGCTGTATGCAAGCTCAACTATTGGTAGTGTGACTGCCCGGTCAGTTCCATGTGACCCACAAAACATTCTTGGTAATCGTTCAAGCGCCTGATTGGTCCACATGGTCTGCTGGGCGATTTGATGATGGAAGGCTGCTCACTGTTAGAGTTGACTTGTGAACCTCCCACTTCATTCATTGGTGATGGAGGGAGGGATTATGTGTCTTTAGATAACACTACTTTAGAAATTTTACATTGTTCCTTGGCGTTGACGATGGCGGTCCTGAGGATGAAATGCTCCATTTTGGATAAGTTGTCCACCATCATAGGTCTTACATGAAATCCCTCCACTGATACCGGAAGAAGTCCCATAAAACATACTTCAAGATCTTTTGCAACATTTTTTCCTCCGCGAAGTGTCCACCTGGATCGGTTCCTAGGGACTCCCACAACATCATTTGCATCTCTTCTCCCAAAGACATGACGATTCGACAAGTGAATCATTATCGTCAATGTGGAGCGTCGAACTAGAAAATTGTGTTGCCATAGCCGCTATAATCCTCATTGTAACGTGTGAAAAGTCGTTTTATTCATGGATGTCACCTGATTTGTAAGTGATCTCGGCCGTAAAGTCCAGTTTTAGAATTAGAGTGGTAGCCGAATTAAAACATTTCAATTGGTACTTGATGTCGAAGTTAAATATGAAGTCAAGGAACTTCCTCCATTTCATTTGTCAACGACTCGAATTTGTTTGATTCTTGAGATACGTTAAGGCATGGTGGTCAATGAGGAATACACGTCTTTGGCATTCATGGCATAACCGCCAAGACTTGAACGTGTGCACAACACCTAGCATTTATTTCTTCATGTATAGTATAGTTCAGCTCAGACCTACACAATTTATACAATATGTACTCGACCGGCTGTTCTCCACCCCCATTGTTTTGTACAAGAACAGCTCTGATTGCACAACTCTATACAACAATTGCACTGGAAAGTTCCACCTTTGATCTCCCAAGTGTAAGGTTGGCATCAAGGTCGAAGCATTTCTCAAAGAGGTGAACACCTATTGTTTCAAGTCTCTCCAGATCCACTCGTCTGAGTTTTAGTTAGATGGTATGAAGGTGCTCGTACTCTGACATAGTCTTTTACTGATCAACTGTATTAGTTGTGAGCTCCTTCATAAACTTGTAATTCCTAAACATGTGTCAATATCGGCCATCAGCAACTGTGGCTGTTTCTCTTATCCCTAAGAAAATATGCGTCCACCGTCAATGATATGGCAGAAGAACTCAATTGATTGTGAAAAACGTTGCAATTCAAATATATTCCGTAAGTGCCTCCTTTTTTGAAAGGAGGCATTTTTTAAAGTTCTAACAATCTTTGGTGGTGGTAGTTGTCCACCTCCAGAGTGCAACTATACCAGGAATTCCGTCCAGAAACATGACATTAGACTCCTTATAATTGGCCAAAAGATGATGGTCATTGATTTCAAAGTTGTGGTAGAGGTGTTCATGATCCTAAACATCATAAACGTGAACTAAAAATTCTCTGGAAGGATCCTAGTTTGGAACACCTTCGCAAAATCATGACATCATATAGGGATCTCGTGATAGTCGCTCAACAAGATAAATTTTGTCAAAATTTCTGGCTCAACAGTTTCAGACTATTGTTTTTGACATGAGGGAAGGTACGTAGCTGCGTATGGTTGTCGTTGAGTGCTTCTTCGTCGACGCACATCCGTATACTGTGATTTTTTTTATACAAAGTACAAGAGCAGCATGTGGTGACGGCGATGGGCAAACAAATCCCTCCTCAAGCCTGTCTTCCATTTGTTATTTCATCTTCGTAACTCGAGATTAATCATTTGGCAAGTCCCCTTACACATCTGTCTACTCATTGGTTTCAGCTTAATCTGAAGATCAGTTGTCCATGGAGGAGGTAGAGTGCAAGATAGTTCGTTGCAAAAGATTATCGCAAACTCATCAAAAACTGGGATGAATTCCTTAGGTACCACCACTAACTGTGTTGAGGCTGCTGTCATTGTCAGTAGTGAGGTCAAGGAATCATCTGGCGGAATCCCGCTCTCCTTGCCAGGTTCTACATAGATGCCATGCCTAGCCTCCACATTTAAGGTACTGCTTGGCCATGTCCAAGGATCGTTTTTGTGACATTGCTCTAGCACAAGATGCACTAAATCATCATGTTGTGATCCAGTGTCGTCGGACTTGCGGAAGCTTGGCTCCCTTAGGTAGCAGCTGGGTGCCAGACTCAGCATGCATGAGATGACATGTTGTACTTGAGTTCCTCCCCCCGGCCCTCCTCCTCCTCCTCCTCTTCCTCCTCCTCCTCCTCCTCCTCCTCCTCCCCCTCCTCCTCCTCCCCCTCCTCCTCTTCCTCCTCCTCTCCTACCATCACACTTCTCGTAACATGTGATCACATTGGATCAAAAACCAAAACTTGCAATCCTTGTAATGTGACCCTAAGGAGATTTGATGGATCTCCCCCTTGCAAGATGGGAACCTAATCTTGCAACTTATAAATTCACCTTTGCCAGGAAAGCTTGTGGCCGCACTTTAGCAAGGGGTTATGACGAAACTTCTTCCATGGAAAACATGAATTGCTTCTTGCTGAGAAACTTGAGCTTTGAAATACTAGTGTCAAACGGTAGGTCATGGAATGACCCAGATCACAACCAGACATGTGCCACGGTGTAGCATTTTGCCTCAGTTGTAGCAATAGAGACAAGAAAAGGTGAGGACAAAGCACACTTGTCACTAGAGGGAGCAGAAACTCTGGAGGGGATGAGCAACTCTGGGATCAGTGACCTCCGACGAGGAGTGGAGCAAGACGGTGCCTTGCACTCCAAGCTAGACGAGCTCCCGGGATTGTTCCTCGCATCGTGAATTGAGCCACATGATGATCCAACTCAACGTTCGTACCACATCTCGGCAATCATCCCCTTGGCAGGTGCCCTACATTCCACCTTGTCGTTAGTCTTGGCTTTTGATCTATCAGAGCTGAGAAGCTAAGGGCTCGAGGCAACAACTTAAAGGGAATGGAGCCAAGGTTATCCACTCTCACAGTACCAGCAGGCATCGCTCTCTCTCCCCTCGCCCTTCCACATCGACAGCACATGAGGAGGCGGACGGTCAGCGTTCTACTCGGGCCAGCTGGACCAGGCACTAATAGTCAAAGAGGAAGCGGCACCGCACAACTTGATAAGGCTAGTGCTGGCCCGGGGCAGCATCGACTTTAATAACAGTGATAGTGGCAGCGGTAACATCCATGGCAAAAGCAACAAAAGCCTCAACGGCGTTAATAGTAGTAGCAGCAACAACATCAACAGCCACGACAGTAGTAGCCACAAAGGCAGACGTTCTTGGAGTAGTTATAGCAACAACAACGGTTGCATCAGCAACAAAAGTAATAACGACAGTAGCTACTCTGACAGTGGTAGTAGCAGAAGCAGCAGCAATAATAGCGAGTACAATAGCAGGGGGAGAAGCATCATCAGCAACAACTGGTCATTGAGGGGTGTCAATCTAGTCCGGATCTCGAGTCTGTGGTACCCCTGCAGAAATCTTCATGATAAAAGGCATTATTTTATCTGCCAGTGGGGGAACTTCAGCCCAGTTGTCCTCTTTTGTCCACGACATCCAAAAAATACTAGCTTTATGTGGAGCAGCAATGGACCAGTGACATTCCGAGGGTCTTTATCAAAGTGCCACTAAAGGGGCATGCAATGAGGTTGGTGCAATAGTTTTTGGCAAAAACATGGATAGCACTGCAGGGAATTGTGAGTGTGACAAATATGGTGATATACATCCGTACCTTGGAGGGCTTGCAAAAGACGTCCCCCAGTGGACGTGGCAAAGGTGGGGCAATGGGTTCTAGGCCCATGGAGTTTTTCCGCTATCTGGCTTCCCAGCTATGCACTTCTCCGACACGACTCGTAGCCAAGGGAGAAGGCGAGGGGGAAAAGAGAGTTTCCCTAGCGTCTCGGGCACCAATGCTTAAGGCAGGATTGTGGAGGTGACTCTCCATTTGGGTAGATAAAGACATCATGTGACATAGCCAGAGGATGGACTCCACCAGTCGATGCACAAAATCCTTAGGCTATTCAACATCCCCAGAAAGTGGAAACATGGCTGAAAAAACGACTCGAGCACACATCTTGCGCGGTCATACAAAGCTTGCAAAGGGACTAAGATTTTTTTCTAGCGGGATTGCCTTTATTGTGTTCGTCGAACCTTGACAAGCAGGCTATGAAGTATGTCAGACGCAAAGTAGCACAGAGTATGGCACACTAAAGCACCATTCTGGATCAGGTCTTGAAAATATGTCAAATACGAAGTAGTGGTGCTCCGGTATGAGCCCAAGAATGAGATGCAGCATGCCAAGAATAAGCACCAGCATGGAGAGTATTCTTTAGGTTTTGCAAGCAGTCAAGGTACGCCGCCTCCAGTCCTGAATGTAAGCATGCCCCAAACACAGGCGTGGAACATGCTTCTCAATTACCACATACATCCTATAGTGGTCCTTCTCCATGTCGACAAACTATCATGGGATGATCATTCGCCTGACTACTTGGTGCACTCCCTCTCTTGCTTTGTGTTGGAAGCACAAGTCAGAGACCACATAGTATACGTGCACTTTATTGCTCTAGCCTATTTACCAATAACACATGGGCTGAGAATATCTTGCTTAGTTATGGACCCACATGGCCAGCCACTAGGAGGTTATAGAGATTGTTTCATACATGGTAGTCCATGCGCATTCATCCTCCTCCATAATTATTAATCAAATAGATGATTGGTGGACCAAAGGAGGCACGTTTTGGTTCAATTCATCCACAACACGTGGATGAATCTTCTTCCTCTTCTGCTCAATGGGCTTAGTCCATAAATATCTCTGAAAGGCGGTGTCATCTTGTTATCGAGTATTGTGTAGTATCGTATCACCCATCACTCGCACCACCAATAAGCCATCCGGAGGTCCCATGAATACGTCCAGGGAAAACAAAAAGGTCACTTTGATGGAATTTGGGATATTGTACTCACAATTTCTTCCATTAGTTTGGCTAAAAAGCAGTGACATATTTGCCGTAAGCTTTGCACGACATTTTTCTATGGTCAACACAACCAACAGCTCTTATAATCCTTAAGTTGGGCATCCAATGTATGTGATCACTTGTCAATATTTTATGGCTCACAAGTTATCAAATCAAAGCCCACGCTTTCTTTAAGACCTACCAAGTATGTATCTCCTTGTACAATATCAAGATGGGTACATCAGGTCAAGAACTATGAGTCAAAAATTGTGCAAAACATGTCACAAAAGAGTCAGAAGATTGGTCCTTCTCAGTTACCTCTCACACCCAACACTCCTCATTTTGGAGTTCAGTCAAGACTAATGGCATAAAGAACATAATTTGGAAATGAATGTTCCAGTAACTCCAAGGGCCAATCTGGGCCAATCTGTTCTAGGCCAGGGCCAATTTTTTGGTTTACTGGTGCTCCCTCCCAATTTAGGCCACTCTAAAACATATCTTTTGTTCTTGGCGGGTCTTCTCTACCCACATAATGCCCATGCTCGTGATACTCCTAGCATGAGAAAGAGCTGGATTATTGACACCTCGGCTCTTGAAAGCTAGCCTTCTATGGGGCAAAATTTGTGTTGCCAAAAGTGTTTTTCTTCCACAACTTTATATGAAACCTGTTGTGGCACTCTTTGTTGCCTTTCCTAACATTGTCGTTTCTAAGATGGCTGAGTTCTTATAAGTATATCAAAAAGGAAATTTGACAGAAGTCACTCCCTTCGTGTATGTTTTTTGGCACTCTTTTTCCTTGCATACACAGGAATGGACATCCAATTGTTGGCTAGCCATGCTAGTGATGAATAGAATGATCTTTGTTTCTCAAGTGATTTTGCAAGGTTGGGCACATTTACCTATTTCATAAAAAACATGTATGTATCAAATATAATCTTGGAATCTTTTCTCTAACATTTCTCATGAGGTTTTTGGAGCTTGTGAGTCCACATGATGTAAGAGAAAACCTTCATGGGTTCCGCGAACTCCTTTTATGTAGGATTCCCTTCGTTCTCTTCTGCTACTACTCAAAGCATGCAAAATGTTGACTATGGTAGTGATATTTCTCTCATCAAGCCTACCTTATGGTTCTCAAGTGCACGTTCAACCCATTTTTTTAGAATTGTGTTTCTTGGTGGTGGGGTTCTAATTAGCTTTGCCATCCTACCGGCACCGCAAGCCCCCACGGCAGTTACCAATTTTGGACCTCAAGCCCTGGCCAGCCCGGCCCACGAGCGGCTTAGACGAAGTCCTCACATCTGGGACCTGAACCCTGACCTCCTGCGTCGGAGCCAAACACTCGTACCATTGGGATAGGTTCAGCCTCCTTATTTGCTAGGTGCAAAAGCTATGTTTTGGAAGATTCGAGCCATAGTGTGCTGCTTTGGTATGGCAATGTGAAGCTCTACATCAGAATTTTTCTCCTCAGACAGCTTCAGACAGAATTTGTGGGAATGTTCTACGCTAATATGTATAGAAATCATAGTATTCTTGTACTGTATATCATGAATCTAACCGTGCTCTCAAATAGGCTTTAGTGCACCATTGTGAGGGCCTCCTTCAGTTTGCTACGTCCTCCTTATCCTTGTGCAGACAGATGGCATTGAGAAGGCAAAACAAACGTCCAAAGGGCTAGCAAGGAGAATCTCTTTACTCAACTTTGTTTCATGGGGGTTCCTTCCTCCATGTAATGGCACCAGAATATAAACCAGGCGTCCATGCTTCAAAACTTTCACTTGGATAAATGAATCAGAAGGCAATATCCCTCCTTAATGTCACTCTCGTCATCCACGACACGGAATACAACATCTTCTACCTTGGTCCACGGATACCAGTACACCAAGGATGTGTAAAAATATACAATTGTGATTGTTTACCTGTTGAGATTCATTGTTCTCCACGTGTCCCGCTAGTAGCGTCCAACTTGACGGGAGATCTGGCTTCCTCTATGAACGTGCAAAGATGTTTTTCATCATTGCTCACCATCTTGTTCTTGATGGTGGAAGCTCCATCCATGTTGGCAGGATCCGAGGTGTCGACAACATCATCAGTGGCATCTAATGTTTCTTTCTCTTCTGTAGTTGGCTCCATGTAGGCGTGAGACTTGTCTTAAATAAACTTGCTCAACCTCCTTGTGGAAATCCTCACATTCCCCTTTCATGTAGATTTCTTGTTAATTCTCCCTGTATATATATGCACGACTATGTGGTGGCCATGTGTGTGCAGGACATGCTGACTCAGAGAGCGGAGGCGACGCACAGTGAGGCGTGCGTCAGCGTTGAGCACACGACCCATACATTCCTATCTGCTCTCCTGTGGTCGCTTCCCTCGTGACAACATTGTCTCAGCTCCACCCTCTTTATCTAAGGATATTCTTGGACAGGGCTTGGATGACCTAGTTTAGTCCTACCTTTTCCGTGGTACATCTTATGTATGCTCATGCATGCAGACCTAGAATAGACCTCGAAGTCGAGGTTGGACATGAGTGACTGACATAGCATGGGCTAAACCTTTGAACCGTCCTAGGACCGGATTTCGGGTCCAAAAAAATATCGAGGTACCCCGGGTTTGGGCACTGATATCGCCAAAACCCCCCGAACTCGAAAACATGGGCACACGATGCCCCGGGTTCTATATTTTGAGCACAGAGAGCCCCGACTTTGAAACTTTGGTCATAAGATTCCCCGTGTGCAGCAGTCGTGCCCCGCGGGGTACTTTGTGTCGATTCGAAATACCCTGAAATGACAGGGTATTCAGAATGCCCCGCCTCCGTGCCGAAAGAAAAGTATATCATAAATATTTTTACATTGCGAGAATACGCCGATGTCGTAAAATGGACACTTAGGCAAAATGACCACGTACCCTACGGGGTACCTTCTGTCTGACACACTGGCTGTGGGGCAGCCTGAGATCAAATTTTCAAAGTCGGGGCTCCTTGAGATAAAAAACCGAGACCCGGGACGGTTGGAGATCAAATTTTGCCGCACAGGGTGGATAGCGCTTTCGACGTTTGAAAACAGGGTGCCCCGTAACCTCGCCGTTTCGGGTCTCGCAGGGTGTTGCGCACGCAGGACAAGAAGCGCCGGCGAGCTTCGCTCGCCGGCCGACGGGTGAGCTCGATCAGCGTGACTCATCCCGTAGGACTGTTACTCGTACTCTCCAAGGACTTGTCATTTTTTTCCGACGGGAATCCATGACTGCCTTTGCCCAACGCTAGCGCATTCCACACTTCACCAAACGAGGCAAAACAAGTTGCGTTAGAATCGTGGGAAAATTCTTAGTTCTTGGTCTTCTTTCTCTACAAGTATACACAACGGTACACCATGATGGACAGCTGAGAGGCTTACTTTCATGCCTCAAGGAGTCCTCAACTCACTAGTTGCGATTATGTGGTATGGCAGGTTTTGGGGGAGAAGGGATCTATGATCCCCTTCTTTTGCCATGTTATGGGTCGAGGTACGGTCATCCTTCCAGGAATATGTGTTCCTGAAGAGGATGGTGGAAGGAGGGGGTTGAAAAAGTGTACGTAAGTGTTGAAACTAGTGAGTTCCATGGATCCGCAGTCAGTGGAGGGTCATTTTGCAAATGTGAGGTTGATTCCGAGGTAAGGAACCCTTTGATTCAGTCCAACTGGTCATTATACATTTGGGTTGATGGTGACTTTCGCAAATCCGTGGACTGCATAAATCCTATTTTTGTGTTAGTGAGACGCTGGAATTAGACTTGCTATCACACGTACAAGGGATTCAAAGAAACAAACATGGAGAGCCTCACCGGAATGATAAATACGTCAACTCTTGATCAGTAGAAAATTGAGTACTCTCATAATCAATGCCAAGTAAAAGGAGGCTACATAGTAATAAGAGCCACACACTAGTGAGGAATTTACAACAGTAGCTCATGCATCTTATACATCAACCAAGTTGGTGCACGTCCAATCCCACTTCTGGCCATAATTGACACCTTATGCAGCCAGTTTTACCCTTGTCCTGTACTACTAGATTCTACTGTCATATCCTTGTGCCATTTGGTACATTCTGCTAGATTTCGTCAATGTGTAGTAAGGTGTAGTTCTGAAATAAGATAGGTGTCCCCGGGACACCCATTTTACAAAATGAACCGAATGCCTCCATTGACCCTCTAATCGCCTAGTCTGCACCTTCCATGAGGAAATATTCCGTCTGGCCATCAAGGCCAAGGAAAAGAATCCAACCATAATCTCCCTTGCATCAAGTCGTTATGGCACTATTGGAAGCATGTACAATTTTTCTGCACCACTCAGCATATGTCATTTCCCACCCAGCTTGCCTCAAGCTAGTCGTTAGGCTGCGGCCTGGTCATGTAATCCACGAGAATCTTCTCAGGCATGCAGTACAACAGTCCTGCATTGCCCTCTAGCAATCCCTCGCGCAGTGGTGTAGAAGGAATAGCCTAGGCAGCAGGTTGGGGCAGCAGCGTTGTTGATGCAGCGTGCGGGCTTCCACGCTCGTTGCTTAAGTCAGCTGCCCCCTCAGTCTGCTGCTCTAGAGTCTAAGTCTGGAAGCTCTGGGTTTGTTACTCAGAAACGCGCGCGCCAGTGTTAGCGCCAGAAAGCAGCTGAAAACTGTAAGTGACTGAATAGGAATGAACAATGAACAACAATGGGAGACCCCTCCAAGTTCTAGGCCCCCCCCAGCTCTGTAGAGCTTGTTACTCAGTTCAACAGCCAATCAGAAAATAGCTCAGTTCAGGCTGGCAGGTTTTCTCGGTGAGGCCTGCCAGACAGCCGACAGCCCAAAACCCGGGCGTCGTCCGTTTTGCCTGAAAACTGGACCATACCATAATACCGCCGCTGCGAACGCAGCCGTGCGGTCAGAATCTGCTAGAAAAATAGTAGCGAGGAGTTATGGCAGCCTAAACCCAGATAATGCCCACAACGGTTTATGCTGCCACACAGGGCCATGCAACATGCAACTGGGACCCTAGGCAGTGCATGACGATGCAGACGCAATGGAATGCGCTGGAACGCATGCAAGCAGCAAATGCGGTGTCAATGACCGCCGGCAGCACGACCGCCGAGGAGGCCTGCCGATGGAGCTGAGCGCGTCGCCTGAGAGAGGAGGCTCCAGCGAACTGCGAGAAGTCCTCAGCGTGCGTCGGCTCCACCGGACGACACTCCATCAGCGTCGAGTCTCGCCGTCAGTCATCTGCACGCCGATGTACACAAGCCGGGAGGACACAACAGAGCACAATGAGAGATGTGCAAAAACCAACACTCCCCCATGACTCACAGGCGTAGTGCACATGGGCGGACAGGGACATGGTCAACATCCAGACTCCCCCAGGGCATGCAGAGACGCAGGCAGAGATAAAGAGAGAGCCACTCACGGACGTACACCGACCGAACTCACAGCCTTCTTGAACGAGTCGCGCTTCAGTGCCTTGGTCAGGAAGTCAGCCAACTGCCGTGCTGTCTCAACCCACACAATGCTGATGCTACCGTCATGCAACAATGAACGCACATAGTGATACTCAACGTTGATGTGCTTTGTGCGTGTGTGATGCACGCCGTCATTGTCGGCGATGGCCATGGCACTCTCATTGTCACAGTGCAACGTGATGGATGGGACAGACTGACGCAACTCGGACAACAGACGACGCAACCACACACTCTCACACGCGCCTGATCCAAGAGCCACGTACTCAGCCTCAGCAGT
>SZWC01007419.1:68261-77922 GCA_023375785.1 Penium margaritaceum
GGACTGGAGTAACAGATGAGTCTACATCAGAATCAATGGCAGAAAAAGACATTCGCCCTTGGTTGAGCGACCCATGACGTAGCGGCAGTTAAGGGAAGCAACAGAGGTGGAAGGAGCAAAGTAGGTTGTAGTTTGCGCAAAGCGCCTGTCGATATGTGTGGACGTGGCCAAGCAATATCTGCCATGTGGAGCTCAATATTGGATAGTCCAAGTAGAGACAAGGGAAGCAAAAGGAGTCGCAGCCGCCGAGGTGACCTCATTGGCTTCGACACTTGAAAAGTATGAAACCATTCCGGAGGCATTTATACCACTTCTTGAGGAGGTCCAAGGGGGTTTTCCAGAAGAACTGCCTTGAGAGTTACCTCTACAACGAATTTTCAACCACCAGAAAAACTTGAAGCCGGACAATAGAACGACGGTGAAGGGGACCTATCAGATGAGTAACCAAGACTTGACCAAACTCAAGAAGTAGCTAGACAAAATGCTCGGTCAGGTTTTTGTTAGACCTTCCACGCCACCCACGCGCCACCTGTACTTTTTGTGAAAAAGAAAACTATGGGGATGTGGATGTGCGTGGGTCCCCAAACGTTGAATGACATCTCTATGAAGAACCTCTATCCTGTTTCACGAGCAGACAAACTCTCTGACCAACTCCGTGGGACACAAATGTCCAGAGAAAATTGACCAATGGAGCAAATGTTATTAGATCTTCGTATACGATAAGGACATGGAGAAGATAGCACTTTGCATCAGATATAGACACTATGAGTTCAATGCCATGCCGTTTGGACTCACAAATGCTCCCACCATATTTATGGCAGCAATGAACAACATTCTTTACCTGTACCCCAGCGACGTTCTTTCCGTACATCTTGACGACATCTTGGTGTACAGACGCACCCTAGAGGAACACAATGGTCATCTTCTAAATGATCTTGAGATCTTACAAAGAAATATTTTTTTGTAAAAACTTCGGAAATACGACTGGGGTTGCCTTTTGATTGTGTATTTGGGCCACATCATTGGCGTTTGACAGATCACCATGGACCCAAAGAAAGTGGAGGCAACCGCTCACTGGCTGACACCGACCAATATTCAAGACGTCTAATTACTTTTCAGCTCCTGAAACTACTGTCATCGATTTGTAGAGGAATTCGCTCCAGTGTCAACGCCTCTCTCCGATCTCACTCGTCAAGATGCTACTTTTTGAACGAGACCCATACCTCATGAGGCTGTTTGTGAAATGTTAGAAAGAGTTTGGTGGTTACGGCAAAACTATTTTCTGGTTCGAAGACGCCTACTGGCGACAATGATTTACTCACCTTGCTATCGTCCCACTGAACGAGGAGATTTGATGAATGATTTTAGAAGAGTGCCACAACATCGGTCCAGGTGGACACTTCAGCAAGGAAAAGCCGCTCAAGAAGCTGGCAAAGTACTAGTGGTGGGACAAGATGCCTACGGACGCATCAGCCTTATGCAAATCGTGTGACACCTTTCAGTGGCAAAAATATTGTCGCACAAAGCCACTAGGACTACTCCAACCACTCCCTGTTCCGACAGAGCCTTGGGTCAATATCATCATGGATTTTCGAACGGAATTGCCTGCCACCCCCGAGGAATACGATACCATCCTCATTGCGGCTGACTGATTTTCGTAAATATCACACTTCATTCTAATGACGACCATCGTCACAACAAAAAGAAAGATGCGATTGTTCTTCCATCAAATCATACGGTTACATGGCATGCTACATACCATCATCAGAAAACTGACAGGCAAACCGATCAGACGTTCAAACACCTTCTCTTCACTTTATGCAAGCCACTTGGCACTGATTCGCCAGCCAAAGTGCCGACTGCCAAACTCGCATACAACTCTGCCACTTCCACTACAATGAGTAAAGTGTCATTCGAAGTGGTTTGCAGCAAACTTGCCGCCCCATCCGCATGACTACAGGGCCAGAGCAATATTCCCACAGCTGACATCCACCGTAGAGATTTTTCCAGCATTTGGAAAGAAACGTAGCAAACCCTTGCGAAGGCACAAGCAGCTATGGAGTGAGCTGCCGACTGTCATCGCAACGATGATGTATTCAGCACTGGCGATCGCGTCCTTCCCAGCTTGATGAACATCAAACTCTGAGGAGAGGAATTTGCAAAGCTCAAACCACATTGGCTGGGACCGTTTGAGATTGAGCGGATAAAAACCACTATTGTTTCTTGCCTTCCATCCTGTCTTCCACATCAGCAAGCTGAAGTAGTACCATGATCCCAAAACAAACTTCCCCGGCAGAGATGTCGCACCTCCACCTCTTGTTCAAGTGGGTGGAGATAAAGAGCATGTGCTTGGAGATATACTTGGACATCAACATCGTGGAAATACCTAGGAGCATCTAGTCGAGTCACTTGGCTACGAGGACGGACACAATAGCTGGGAATCCTACGACAACCTCTAAGATGTCGATCATCTGATCGACGGGTACTATTGCCGCCACCGGTCTACATCTGCTTACGCGCCAAGGCGTCATGACGAAAAGAGGAGGAGTGTGACATCCTTGAAGTACACGAGTCCCTAAACTCTAGGACTGGACTTTGTGTCCTTGTATTTATGACCCACCGCGCGTCGACCTCAACATTTTCATGTCAATCGGCCGAGGAAATTTTGGCCACCTACCCCGACCTCCGGTGTTCCATTCAAGAAAGTTGTGATAGCTTTGACCACTTTCCATAATGGTCAATAAAGTGCCGCGAACCGAATTGACGTTTCTATTACGTCCCTGAAATACACGAGTCCCTAAATTCCACGAGTGGGTATTTCTGTTCTTACATCCATGGCCCAACACACAACGACCTCATGATTTTTACGCCGATCAGCCAAGGGAATTTTGGCCACCTGTCCCGACCTTCAGTGTTCCGCTCCAAAAGGCTTTGACAACTTCGACCACTCCCCAGATCAGTCAACAAGAGTATCACTAACCATATCAATATTTTCATATTGTTCGTTTGACTTCTCGACAGCGCCGGATCTTTATAGAACAACGCCTCAATATTTTGGAAGCCCCCAACTTCTTGACGGAGCTTTTCAAAGAAACCACTTAAGCCGCAACCTCATACGCGTAGCTTGACTTGAGCGTCAAGGATCCAACATCTGCCTTTTCATTGTATGTATGTGCTCTACTCACCCTACACTCGTCATGGAGGTATACTTACTGCTTAATGCAAAGTATCTAACTGTCAATTACTCAAATTGTCTTTTGTCCCGCACCTCATCCCAGTGATCCACCTATGTTTCGCTCGGCGCAACACTTGGTGTCGGAGCGCAATGGGGCAGGAGGAGCAACCGATATAATAACTACCTTGTGACAATCTTGCACAAGGTTTCAGCGTATCTCCACCATCCAGAAGATTGCAGACCTCATGACAAAAACGGTGAACAGAGGGAGCACAACCGGCGCCAAGCAGTAGTCACCGGTGAATACTCCAGCTATGGAGGATCAACAGCATGTGAACACTGATGCTCTCGAGAAAAACCAAATAGTAGTGGCAACATTGACGGTGAATGGCGTGATACCAACCAACTCGACAGCCAACCCAGTGACGGAACCCTTGGGCTCGGCGAACCCTTAGCCTCCGCCGCTGCCCGTCGGGCCCACACCTGTCGTGATGGGAGATTCCGGCCAACAGGCTCGAATGAATGAAGATATGTACAAGAATTTTTTGGGACTCGAGAGCCTCAACACCCATCTGCTCCAGTAGCTCAACACGACAATGGCAGAGCTTTTCATTTCCTATATGCATAAAGAAATATCGAGAAAAACATCCAACTCTCGAGTGAAGCCCAAATTTGACAGCACTCCCCAAGCCGTTCAATCCTACGAAATCCAAGGGACCATTAGACAGGATGTGGCTGATGAGCCCCGAGGTGGACTTCATCACTGCTGGGGTAAACAATAAAAATAGAATACTGACCTCGTAGCCTCGCATTTGCGTGGCACGGCTTTGATTTGGTGGTCCAATCTGAAGGCCATCCAATGGTAGCAAGAGATCTGCAGAGCCAGATCAACAATTCAGGCGACCGCTCTCACATCGTCAATGGTAGGCGTACAACCACTCAAGCAGATAAATCCAACCCTGCCATGACTCCCTGACGTCACCGGAAACGTGGAGTAACTTTGCGTGCACTACCCTCGCTTGCCTTAGAAAGCTAAATGAGAAGTCTCATGCACGATATAGGCTTCAACACCCGCATCAACAGTCCTGTGTGGTAGTGTATACTCGGTGTTTCCATGATATCATCACCCGCAACAACCTCGCCTGCTACAAACTCTGTTTTTTCCACAACAATGGCCTCAAGCAAGACATTTAACGAGCAATTGTAATTTTTGGCATCGAGGATGACCTTTCGCGAATGATCGCCATAGCCATTCACATCGGCAATGCCGACTAGAGTGCTTGGATATAGAAATCCAAGGGCTCACAATCCCTGAGCCACAATTCATATATCTTAGTGTTACTCATATTAGCTCATTATTTCTTTTATGATGAAGTTCTACTCAAATTCACCCAATTTTCCCCAAGTCGGAGTTTTAGACCTGATTCTCCTATCACCCTTTGTGTTTTGACCCTGCCTTCCAAATTCATTCAAGGGTCAGAGGTTAGGTCTTCCAATGCGCTTGTCATTTTGTCATCTTAAAACCTGACATGACAAATATCGTTCGCTCCTTCCGATGGCTTGAGTAGTTGCTCGATGGCATCTTCATATGCGGGTGTTGAGATAGTGGGGAAGTGCATTTTTGGTCATTTTCATATGTACGAACACCAGTGTCACCACACTTCATATAAAACAAGAGGGATCACAATTATGAAGGTGATTCTCCTATGTGAAAGATATTTTTACACGTGTTCATAGACGAAACAAATATGGGTAGCATTACGGTAATGGCAAAGGAGAGTTACAGTCTATGGACACCTCAACTCCAATGGAGATGGACGCCATCGATCAATGCGATTAACAGCTCTATTGGACTTGTGGGAAGACAGGCCATATCTCACGCAACTTTTGGAAACAGCAACAGCCAAGGGAAAAGGAGGAGAAACCGTAGAGAGAAAAATGAGGAGCCAGGAAGAGCCAAAGGGCAAGAGTAGAAGGCAAGGCTCTTGTCCGGTCAGAAAATTCTGTGCCGGCCGATCGCCCATCCGAGCGGCTCGCATCGCCGCAGACGAGGGTTCCTGAGATCTTGAGAACCTTCCTTCAAATAGTTCACAAATTTGTTTCATGGAGAATAGTTCACTATGGAGTGTGTTAGGGTCAGAAACGTCGGGCGGACATAAAAAACAATACATGTGTCCTAGTAAGAGGGTTACTCCCTCTTTTGGATGAGCATCGCTAGTTGATCCTCACCCGACAGCCGACGAGCGAAGCTCGCCTGCGAGCAGCAAGGTGCGAGGGCAAAACCCTCACACAACCCCTCAATTTTGGATTTTCAGAATAGGATAACCCGAGGGTACAAGAGCAAACACATGAAGCGAACAAATCTAGAATTGTCCTAACAAGCCTCCCATGGAGGGACTAACCTAGATCTCTCAAGAGTCTCAACCTAGAACTTCCAGAACAAGTCAAGAATGTGAAAGCAGTCTAGAGGGGAGAATCAACAGGCCACGTGGCCAGGAAGGAGTTGAGCACACAAGTACACAAATCTTTGGATGTCATGAGAAAATGCCGGGATGCCGTATGCTCACGATTCATCGCCTCCACTCCCAGGTCCAACGTGTCCTGCGCACTCACGACCACAAGCAAAAGTATACACATAGGAATTTACATGCCCCCTTGGACGGGAGTGCGGCAGGTTTACAGCCTAGTCAATGCACTTGGAAAAGAAGGGAAGGAGAGGGGAGGGCTTTGGTTAGGAAGTCTGCCGACTGTCCGTCTCCACTGATGGCACAAACTTGAATGATCCCAGCTTCAGCAGCTTCTCGTACAAAATGACTGAGCTGGAAAAGCAGCTCAACAAGATGCTCGGTCAGTGCTTCAATTGACCATCCACGTCACCGTACCCCGCACCTATACTCTTCGTGAAAAGGGAAACTGGCAAAATGCAGATGTGCGTGATGACATCCTTGTGTACAACCGCACCCTAGAGGAGCACGATGGACATCTTTGAAAAGTTCTCGAAGTTATGCAAAGAGAACTTTTACGGAAAAGTCTCGAAATGCAACTTCGGTTGCCGTTCTATCGAGTTTTTGGGTCACATAATCAATGGTGGACACATCACCATGGATCAGAAAAAGTGGCAGTAGTCGCTGATTGGCCGACGCCGACCAACGTTTGAGACGTTCAATTTTTTCTTGGCTTCTGCAATAACTGCCGGCGTTTTGTACGGGATGACGCCCGAGTGTCAGCGTCTCTCTCCGCCCTCACTTGAAATGAAAATGATAGGCGGCGGCTCAACGAACAAGAAGCGTTCACCGCTTTGTGGAACGCTCTGACCTCGGCGGCAACTTTACGATAAGTGGATCCAACGGTCGACTACGTCATGGCTACGAACATATCAGATGAAGCCATCGACGCGGTCCTCCTATAGGACCATGGCAACGGAGAACAATCGGTCGCATACATGTCAAGAAAACTATGCGGACCAGAACTCAACTACGTCGTACACGAGACAGAGATGCTGGCGGTCGTACATGCATTTAGGACATGGCGGTGTTATGTGGAGTGTCGCCGACACATCGTGTACACTAACCACCATGCGTTCAAATATATGAAGACACATTCGAATCTCAATCGACGTCAAACCCGATGGATGGAGTTCCTCGAATCCAGTTCGACTATGATATCGAGTACCTGCAAGGAAAAACCAACCCAGCAGACGCGCTCAGCCGCTGACCAGATCTTATGATTGAGGCAGCAATGATACAGCTACAACAACATCCGTATCTTGAGCGGCTGTTCACACAAGCTTATAACCAGCATGGCGGATACGACATAGAAAATTCTGGTACGACGCATTCTATTGGTGGCAACGATTCACACACCAGGTGGTCGTTCCCCCTAACGATGAAGTACGCCGCATGCTGCTCAACGAGTGCCATGATAGTGGTCGAAGTGGATATTTTGGAGAAGACAAGACGTTGCAGAAACTGGCAAAAAACTATTGGTGGGACAAAATGATATCCGATGTGGCCAACTTCTGCAAATCCTGCGACACATGTCAGCAAAAAAATCCTGTCGCACACGGCCACCTGGGCTTCTGCAACAACTCCCCATTCCGACGGAACCGTGGAACGACATCTCCATGGACTTCGTCACAGGACTACCAGTCACACCCGAGGGTTATGACACAATCCTTGTGGTTGTCGACAGGTTTTCCAAAATGTCTCACTTTCGTCCGACTACAACCACCGTCGCCTCCGAAGGAGCAGCATGGTTGTTTTGAAACCATATCGTGCCGCTAAACGACGTGCAGAGGACCATCACGAGCGACACAGACGGTCGATTTACCTGACGTTTCTGGCGTGAAATAATGACTCACTACGATAGTCCGATCCAGCTATCAACGATGTTCCATCCTCAAACCGACGGCCAAACCAAGCGGACCAACCAAACGCTCAAACAACTTCTTTAAACATTATGCGAACCTCATGGGATAGATTGGTACAAAAACTCCCGATCGTTAAGATTGCATATAATTCGGCGATCTCCACCGCAACGGGTAAAACTCCGTTTAAAGTGGTCTATGGCAAACTTCCCGCCACACGAGCCCGAATCCACAACCAAAGCAACATTTCCACGATTGACATCCAACGCCGTGACTTCTCCACCATCTGGGATGAAACACAACAGACACTTGCAAAGACGTTAGCGACGATGAAACGAGCAACTGACCGACATCGCAAACAACGATGTTTTCGCCGCCAGCAACAAAGTTCTTCTTAGGTCGACCAACATCAAAATTCATGGAGCCGATTGTTCGAAGCTCCCGATAGTTGGGACCGTTTGGGATCGAGCGCATGCAAACCCCTGTGGTTGCACTGTTCAAACTCCCCAACACTATGCACGCTCATCCGGTGTTTCATATCAGCAGACTCAAGCACTACCAAGACCCCAAGGAGAACTTCCCCGGCAGGGATGTACCCCCCCTCCTCCTGTCCATGTGGACGAGGACATAGAGTACGTCATCAAGGACATCCTTGGCCATCAATGACATGGCAAAACGATAGAATATCTTGTCTAGTAGCATGGCTACGATGAGGCGCGTAACAGCTCGGAACCCTACGACAACCTTCAAATGGAATAGCCTAGGCAGCATGTTGGGGCAGCAGCGTTGTTGATGCAGCGTGCGGGCTTCCACGCTCGTTGCTTAAGTCAGCTGCCCCCTCAGTCTGCTGCTCTAGAGTCTAAGTCTGGAAGCTCTGGGTTTGTTACTCAGAAACGCGCGCGCCAGTGTTAGCGCCAGAAAGCAGCTGAAAACTGTAAGTGACTGAATAGAAATGAACAATGAACAACAATGGGAGACCCCTCCAAGTTCTAGGCCCCCCCCCAGCTCTGTAGAGCTTGTTACTCAGTTCAACAGCCAATCAGAAAATAGCTCAGTTTCAGGCTGGCAGGTTTTCTCGGTGAGGCCTGCCAGACAGCCGACAGCCCAAAACCCGGGCGTCGTCCGTTTTGCCTGAAAACTGGACCATACCATAATACCGCCGCTGCGAACGCAGCCGTGCGGTCAGAATCTGCTAGAAAAATAGTAGCGAGGAGTTATGGCAGCCTAAACCCAGATAATGCCCACAACGGTTTATGCTGCCACACAGGGCCATGCAACATGCAACTGGGACCCTAGGCAGTGCATGACGATGCAGACGCAATGGGATGCGCTGGAACGCATGCAAGCAGCAAATGCGGTGTCAATGACCGCCGGCAGCACGACCGCCGAGGAGGCCTGCCGATGGAGCTGAGCGCGTCGCCTGAGAGAGGAGGCTCCAGCGAACTGCGAGAAGTCCTCAGCGTGCGTCGGCTCCACCGGACGACACTCCATCAGCGTCGAGTCTCGCCGTCAGTCATCTGCACGCCGATGTACACAAGCCGGGAGGACACAACAGAGCACAATGAGAGATGTGCAAAAACCAACACTCCCCCATGACTCACAGGCGTAGTGCACATGGGCGGACAGGGACATGGTCAACATCCAGACTCCCCCAGGGCATGCAGAGACGCAGGCAGAGATAAAGAGAGAGCCACTCACGGACGTACACCGACCGAACTCACAGCCTTCTTGAACGAGTCGCGCTTCAGTGCCTTGGTCAGGAAGTCAGCCAACTGCCGTGCTGTCTCAACCCACACAATGCTGATGCTACCGTCATGCAACAATGAACGCACATAGTGATACTCAACGTTGATGTGCTTTGTGCGTGTGTGATGCACGCCGTCATTGTCGGCGATGGCCATGGCACTCTCATTGTCACAGTGCAACGTGATGGATGGGACAGACTGACGCAACTCGGACAACAGACGACGCAACCACACACTCTCACACGCGCCTGATCCAAGAGCCACGTACTCAGCCTCAGCAGTGCTGCGTGCAATGCACCCTTGCTTGCCACTGCGCCAGGACACAGCCGTGCCGCCAATCAGAAAGATCCAGCCTGTGCGACTCTTACCGTCCGG
>SZWC01007420.1:33342-65353 GCA_023375785.1 Penium margaritaceum
GGTCGCTTGGCCGGCCGCCGGCCGTCCAGCCGGCCGGCAGCGAGCTGGCCGACGGCTAGCGAACTGCTGGCCGCCGGCCAGCCCTCGCTGACGTGAGGGGTGGTGCGCAACCACCCCTCGCATCAGCGAGGAGGGAGGGCCGAACCGGCCCTCCCGCTACACTGATGGTAAGAAGCCTGCGTGATCTTTTTTTTAAAGGAATGTAATAAAACGTTGTTCTAATAATCACAAGGTCGTTAAGGCTGCCTACACTGTGAGGCTTTCACGGCAGGTCAAGGACAATTCACTAACGCAATGGACCGGCATGTTAAACGAGCTGCCATCGCCGGCCGTAACATGCTTTTCTGGTTGTTTGTTTTAACAGGAGGTTGCTAGGCATACGCGTCATCAACATTGTTGATTGTCGTTGTAACATACCAAACGTGCACGAGTCCCTTATCTTTCTGAGTGGGCATTTTTGTTCTTACACAAATAGCCCATTGTATCGCAAGACCGTGATGTTCACTCCGATGGTTGAGGACAAACCGGCCGACTGCCGCTGCCCTCGATGAATCTACCCGAACCTTCTCACAACTTCGACCACTCTGGCAAATCTACGGCAGAAGTATCACGGCCTTTCAGTCGACTTCTTGACGCACTGAGAAATATGTGGATGTGTAAAAGTGCATCTCGCATCTTTACCGTTGATTCTCAAAAACCCCCAATTTATCGGCGGAACTTCTCAAATCCGGCTACTCACAACGCGACTCCACATGTGTCACTCAACAATCGACCCAACGACCCCGACTATGCCCCATTCATAACTCGACACTTTTATTTTGTATGTTTGATTATTTCTACACTTGTCATCAAAGTAAACTTACTACTAATTATAGATTTCTCAAGTGTTGCAAATTCTAAGTCGTGTTCAGCCTCGCAACTTCTACCTGTTCACCATCGACGCTCCATTTGGCTTAACATTTGGTAACAGATTGCAGCGGTGCTGTAGAGGCATTCGACTACTTTACCCATCCAAAGGACTACCATGCACAAGTCGTCAATGCATCTTGCACGACAAGATTATGCAAGCTTTGTGAGTACGACGTGAGGGGAGCAAGCACAACTCACGAACAGCAGCGGGCCTTTGGCAACGACTTCGGCAATGGAGGAGCAGAACGTGCCTATACACACATACCCTAAGGTAACAGCAAATGTTGGTATTGCAGGCTATGTGGTAGCTGGACCAACCTCTAAGGCTTTGATGACCAATCCGGTCGCGGACCCAACGGTGGTTAACCATCCTCCCCTAATGACAGCCTCGACGAGGACAGCAAGGGCAACATGTGGCACTGGACGACAGGTGCAGATCAACAAGGACCTGGCAAACCGGATCTCTGTGCTCGAGGGGATCAACAGCCAACTGCTCCAATAGTTCAATGTTGTGATGCAGGCTCTTTGCGACGCAAGTGCACAAGAAGCGGTGCTCGTAAAGAGAATTCACCAACTCTCCAGCAAACCCAATATTTGTCCGGCTCCAACAAAATCATTCGATCGTGCAAACACAAAGTGACCGACGGTTTGGATGTGGCTGACAACTTTGGAGGTGTACTTTACCACTACTGAGGTCAACGACGATCAAAAGAACACTGAATTTACAGCCGCGCTTTTATGTGGCACGACGCTAAGTTGGTGGTATGATCAAAAGACCATCCAACGACACTAGGAGACTGGCGGAGCATCATCAACGGCCAACGAAGACCATCTCATATTGCCTACCGCATGCATTCTACTCTTGGAGAAGATCAACCCACAGTGGGAAGACGCGCTGATGCCACCGACCGACTAGAACGTATTCTTGCGCGCGATGCTGGCACATTTTGGTTTACTGATCAAAACGTCTCACGCATGGTACAAGCTCCAGCATCTCCGTTTGCAGTCCAGCATGGCAGAGTATACGCGGAGATCCTGCGAGATCGTCACTGGAGTAGACATCGCCCCTGACGACTTCTGTTTTCACTACAACAATAGCCTAAAACAAGATTTCTGGCAAGCAATCACCATTCTTGGCATCTAGAACAACCCTGTACATCTGCGTTCAACTCCGTACAACTCCGAAGGCTGGCGACCTCCTAACTGCAGTTGTTGTGGAAATAGAAGAAGTCAGTCAGGGGACTCCTCGACTATGATGGAAGTGGACGAAGTCGACCAAAGAGACATGCAAAATAGCTACAATTGAGAAAATTTAGGTACATTGCTCGCAACTACCGAAGCAAGCAATAGGCCAAAAGGGGGAAAGTCGTAGAACAATGAGTCGGGAAATGGCTAAAGGCAGAAGAAAAAGGCGCAAATCTTGTCTGCGAGGAGCTATATGCGCCAAACAATCACCCATCTGAACGACCTACAGTGCTAAAGAGGGTTTTTTAGATCGCAAATTTTAATGTGGGGTACGAGGACGACCAACCAACGATACTGCTAAGAGTCCATTCTCGAGGATGCAAGATTCACATAGTGTAACCGGCACTATTGGATGGCTGAGCTTCACACAACTTTGTGAGCAATGACATGGTTTGCAAACTGGGTTTGCAGATCGAACCAGGGGTGTTTGAAGGAAAAGCCGTCCATGGGAGATTGCAAATACAAAGACTCTGAGAACCACTACGACTACAAGTGGGAGATATACGAGATGTAACAGTCTGGAGGTCTTGTCCAATGAGCAATCAAAAACTCATCCACGGACGAGAAATCCTCTACCTACACAATCCGCAAGTTGACTGGAACAGTGGCGATGTCTAGGTGGAGATGGATGGTGCCAAACAACAACTTCAATGTGTGGGACGGATGTCAACATCGGACGTAGTAGAGGTGTAAGCAATAGAGAAAGCCACTGTAGCCTAGAAGCGAAAACCTGTGCAGCCCATACTGTTCAACATGGCCAAGTACTGCATACGACAAGGAGCTTGTGCGTGGCTCGTACATCTCAAGCCAAAAGAGGAGGCAAACGTGGCAGCAGCTGACTCATCATCCTCATTAGCTTCATCAACCCCATCAGCCTCATCGGCATCCACAAAGGTTGCGATGGTATCCAAAGAGTTCGTACCACTCATCCAAGAGTTTGCAAACGTCTTCACTAATGAACTCCCAAGAACCCTACCTCCTGAACGAGACGTCGACCATCCCATTGAACTGAAGCCTGGTAGCAGGCCTACAGTTCAAGGGGCCTATCGGATGAGCAATCACGAGCTAATTGAGCTAAAGAAGTAACTCGACAAAGTTATGGGTTAGGGGTTCATCTGCCCATCCACGTCACCGTACGTCGCACCACTACTATTTATCAGAAATCAAACAAGCAAGATGAGGATGTGCATGGATTATTGGGCATTGAATGACGCTACCATCAAGAATCACTACCTTCTTCCTCGAGCTGACGAACTTTTTGACCAAGTATGAGGGGCTCGAATTTTCAACAAAGTTGGCTTACATAGTGGATGTCACCAGATACACGTAGCAGACATTGACATCGGGAAGATGGCATTCTCAAATCACTATGGGAATTTTGAGTTCCTTGTAATGCCGTTCGGACTCACGACTGCCATGGCGAAGTTCATGGCAGCAATGAACAACATTTTCCACCCATACCTTGACGACTTTGTCGTACTGTACCTTGACGATACTCTAGTGTACAACCACACCCCAGAGAATCACGTTGGACATCTTTGAAAAGTCAAAGCTTTACAAAGAGATAGAGTTTTTGGATAACTCTCAAAATGCAACTTTGGTCGCCGTTCGATCGAGTTCTTGAGTCACGTCGTCAAGGGTGGACGGGTCACCATGCATAAAAAAGATTTCCAGCAATCGTTGATTGGCTGACATCGACCAACGTTCGAGAAATTCAAGTATTCCTTGGCTTTTGCAATCACTACGGGCTCTTCCTACGGGATTGCGCCCGAGTGGCAGTGCCTCTTTTCCACCTCACTCAAAAAGAAAAGGAGTGGTGGTAGGGAGACAACAAACAAGAAGCGTTCACCAATTTGCGGAATGCTCTTGCCTGGGCACCAACCCTACGATTAGTGGATCCGACGGTTGACTTTGTTATGGCTACATATGCTTCGGACGGAGCCATTGGCATATTCCTCCTACAATACCACGGTAATGGAAAGGAACCACTCATCGATATGTCTCAAAAGCTGAGAGGACCGGAACTCAACTACGTCGTACACGAGAAATAAATGCTAGTAGTCGTACATGCATTCAAGGCATGATGGTGGTACCTGGAGTGCTGCCAATGCATTGTACGTACGGACCACCATGCGTTGAAACACTTCAAGATGCGGCCAAACCTCGATCAATGTCAAACCCGATAGATGGAGTTCCTTGAATCTGGGTTTGACTACAATAACGAGTACCGGCTAGGCAAAATCAACCCAAAGGATGCACTCAGTAGCCGACCAGATTTGATAGCTAGGGTGGCAACGCTACAGCTACAACGAGATCCATATCTCGAGCGGCCGTTCACACGAGGCTATGACCAGCACGGCAGATATGACAAGGCAAAATTCCGGTACTAAGCATCCTATTGGCGACAGCGATTCACTTGCCAAGTGTTTGTTCCCACGCATGATGAACTTTGCCGTATGCTGTTCGAAGAATGCCATGAGACAGGACAAGGTGGACACTTCAAAGAGGACAAGACGCTGAAGAAGCTGGCAAAGAATTATTGGTGGGAAAAAGTGCAATCCGACGTGGCTGACTTATGCAAGTCCTGCAACTCTTGTCAATGACAGAAATCCCACCGTACATGGCCACCCAGACTTATACAGCGGCTCCCTTTTGCAAAGGAGTAGTGGCCCAATATCTCCATGGACTTCGTCACGCGATTACCAGTCACATTTGTGGGATATGACACAATCCTCCTAATCGTCAACAGGGTTTAAAAAGTGTCCCACTTCATCCTGACAATGACCACCGTCCCCTCAAAGGGAACATCACAAGTTTTTCTAAACAACATCGTACATCTACATGGCATGCCGAGAACCATCACAAGTATCAGAGACAGTCGATTCAGCAGCCATTTTTGGCGCAAATTGATGATTTGCTACAGCAGCAAAATTCAACTTTCGCCGCCATTTCATCTTCAACCCGATGGTCAAACCAAACGGACAAACCAGAAACTCAAAAAACTTCTCCGAATACTATGCAAACCTCATGAGACAGACTGGGCACAAAAACTTCCGACTACCAAAATCGCACATAATCTGGCAGCTTCCACCGCAACAAGTAAAACTCCATTTGATGTGGTGTATGGCAAACTTCACGCCATACCAGTTGGACTACAAAGTCGTAGAAACATTCCCACAGTTGACGTTCAACGCCAAGACTTATCTACCATATGTGAAGAAACACGACAAATTCTGGCAAAAACACAAGTGGCATTGAAGTGAGTAGCTAACCGACATTGCAGCGACGACATGTTTTCCGCTGGCAACAAAGTCCTTCTCATCTCAGCAAACATCAAACTCCACAAAGACGACTATTCAAAGCTCAAACATTGATGGTTGGGACCGTTTGAGATCAAGCGCATGCAAACCCCTATGGTTGCACAACTCAAACTCCACGACACTATGCAATTTCATCCGGTGTTCCATGTCAGCAGACTGAAGCAATACCGAGACCCCGTAGAGAGATTTCCCGGCAGGGATGTCCCTCCCCCTCCGGTCCAAGTACACAAGGACAAAGAGTACGTTATTGAGGATATCCTCTGCCATCGACGACATGACAAAATGATAGAATATCTTGTCAAGTGGCACAACTATGTCGTCACGCACAACAGATGGGAACCGTTCGACAACCTCCAAGACGTCGATCACCTAATCGATGGCTATTTTTGCAGTCACCAGGCTACATCTATACGTGCGCCGAGACGGCGTGGCAAAAAGAAGGGGAAATTTTATGCACCAAACGTACACAAGTACCTTATGTTTCCAAGTGGGAGTTTTTCATGTTACAAAAACAGTCCATCGTGTCGTGAGACCACGATACTCACTCTGAAAGTCAAAGGGAAACCAGCCAACTGCCCGAAGCCCTCAGTGAATCTTCCCAAACCTTCTGACAACTTTGACCACTCCCGCAAATCTACGGCAGAAGCATCATGACCTTTTGGTCAACTCCTCGATGCAACAAGACTAATATGGATCTAGAAAGATGCATCTCGCATCTTCACCGTCCATTCTCAAAGCCCCTCCATTTCTCAGCGGACCTTCTCAAATCCGACCACTCACGACGCGACTCTCCACGCATCGCTCGACAATTGACCCAACGACTCTGACTATGCCTCATTCATAACTCGATTCTTGTATGCACATGTTCGATCATTTTCACACTTGTCATCAAAGTACAATTCATGCTAATCACATGTTGCTCAAGTGTCCCAAAATCTAAATCGTATTCTATCTCACAACTTCCACCTGTTCACCATCTACGCTCTGTCCAGTTAATGGTCGTGACGGTTGGTGTGGCCTGTTACATACCAAACGTACACAAGTTTCTAGTATTTCCGAGTGGGCATTTGTGCCATTGCATAAACAGCCCATCGCATCGCGAGAACCGCCATAATCACTCGGACGCTCGAGGAAAAACTGGCCAACTGTCCCACCTTCAGTGGATGTTCTCCTACCTTCTGACAGCTTTGACCACTCTCGCGAACCTACGTCAGAAGTATCACAACCTTTCGGTCAATTTCTTGACTCACCAAGAAGAATCCGGATATGTAAAGATGCATCTTGCATCTTCACCATCAATACAGGAAGACCCGCGACTACTCGGCAGACCTTCTCAAATCCGACCACTCACGACATGACTCCACACGCGTGGCTCGACAATCAACCCAACGACCCCAACTCTGCCTCATTCGAAACTTGACACTTGTCTGTTTATGTTTGATCATTCCGACACTTGTCATCGTAGTACACTTATCGCTGATTAAAAGTTGCTCAAGTGTCCCAAATTTTAAATCGTGTTCTGCCTTGAAGCTTCCACCTATTCACCATCTATGTTGCGCTCGGCATAACACTTGGTATTAGAGCGCAACGGTAACGGAGAGGCATCCGACCACTTTGCCCATCTGGAGGACTACCTCGCACAAGCCGTCAGTGCATCTTGCATGTCAAGATTTTGCAAACTTCGCGACGACAACGTGAGATGATCAAGCACAGCCGACGACGAGCAGCGGGTGTTCCGCAACAAATTTTGCGATGGAGGAGGAGAATGTGCCAATGCACGCGAACCCTGAAGCAAAAGGGAATGCTGGTGTGGCAGGCTAGGCAGCAACTGGAACAACCCCTATGGCTTCGACAAACAATCTGGTCGTAGATCCAGTGGCGACAAGCCAGCCGCCCCTACGAACGGCCTCGACAACGATGGCAGGGACTACAGGTGGCACTGGACGACAAGCGCGGATAAACAAGGAATTGGTGAAGTGGCTCTCCACGCTCAAGGGGATCAACAACCACCTGCTCCAACAAATCAACATCGCAATGGAGGCACTTTGCAACGCAAGCACGCGTCAAGCGGTGCTCATCGAGAAAAATTCCAAACTCTCAAACAAACCCAAAATGTTTTTGACTACACCAAAACCGTTAAATCCTGCAAGATCAAAGGGAACGATGGTTTGGATGTGGTTGACAAGTTTGGAGGTTTACTTGAGTGCTACTGGGGTCAACAATGATCAAGAAAACTGACCTCGCGGCCACGCTTTTGTGTGACACGACGTTAAGTTGGTGGTCCGATCTAAAGACCATGTAGTAGCAACAGGAAACCAACAGAGCATCATCAATGACGAGCGGTGCCTGTCTCATATCACCAACCACAGGTGTTCTATCCTTGGAGTAGATCAACCCATAGTGGCAAAGCGCGCTGACGCTGCCAACTGACTGGAATGAATTTTTGCCTGTGATACTTGCACGCTTTGGATGACTGGAAGAGAATTTCTACACACAATACAATCTCTAGTGTCTATGTTAGCAGTCCGGCGTGACGGATTACACGCAGGGATTCCGCGAGATCATCATTTGAGTAGACATCACCCTCGACGAACTCTGTTTTCACTACAACAACAGTCTCAAGCAAGACACCCGGCAAGCGATCGCTATTTTAGGCATCCATAATAACTTACTGCGGATGATTATAGTAGTAGAAAGGATTGGCAGCGCTGACTACAATGCTCGGATCCAGAAATCCTATGGCTGGCGACTTCCTAGTTACAATAATTGTGAAAACGCAAAAAACCAGTCAACGGACTCTTCGACTCGGATGGAAGTGGACATAGTCGACCGGAGAGACATGCAAACCTGCTACATTTGCAAAACGGTCCAGCACATTGCCCGGAACTGTGCGAGAAAACAACAGGTTAAAGGGGGGGGGGGATTGGAGAAAAATGAGTCGGGAAATGTCAAAGGACATGAGTAGAAGGCACAACTCTTGTCTGTGAGGAGCAATCTGCGCCGAACGATCGCCCATCTGAGCGGCCAACCTTGCCGTAGAGGGTTATTGAGATCACAAGGTTTGACAAGGGATACGAGGATGACCAACCGGCGATACTGCATAAATCCAGTCTCGAGGATGGAGAATCGCTGACTGTTACTGGCACTATTGGATGGAGGAGCTTCACATAGCTTCCCATGCAAAGACATGGTTTGCAAACTCGGTTTGTAGACCGAACCAGGGATGTTTGAATGGAAAAATGTCGACGAGAGATTGTAGATACTGAGAATCTGAGAACCACTACGACTGCAAGTGGGAGATGTGCGCGATGTAACGGTCTCGAGGTCTTGTCCAATTAACAACCACAAAATCATCCTTGGATGAGATTTCCTATACCTGCACACTTCATACGTCAACTAGAACAACGGTGAGGTCTACATGGAGATTGATGGCACCAAATGACAACTTCAGCATGTAGGATGGAAGCCGAGAGCAAAAGCAACAGAGGTAGAAGCAGCAAAGGAAGCCGGAGAAGCCAAAAAGAGACAACTTGTGCAGCTGATACCACACAACGTAGCCAAGCACTGCACACGACAAGGAGCTCGGGCATGGCTCATACATCTTGAGCTAATGGGAGAAGCGAAAGTGGCAGCAACTGACTCATCATCAGCCTCATCGGCATCGACAATGTTTGCCTTGGTACCTGAAGAGTTTGCACCACTCATCCAGGAGTTTGCAGACGTCTTCCCCGATGAACTCCCAAGAACCTCACCTCCCTAACGATACATCAACCATCGCATTGAATTGAAGCCGGGCAGCAGACCTACAGTCCGAGGGGCCTATCGGATGAGCGATCATGAGCTGACCAAGTGAAGAAGCAGCTCGATGAGATGCTCGGTCAGTGGTTCATCCGCCCATCCACGTCACCATATGTCGCAACAATACTGTTTGTAAAAAAGAAAATTGGCGAGATGTGGATGTGTGTGGATTATCGGGTGTTGAACGACACTACAATCAAGTAACTCCACTCCCTTCTGCGAGCTGATGAGCCTTCTGACCACCTCCGAGGGACTTGAATTTTTAGCAAAATTGACTTATTCAGCGGATATCACCAGATATGCATGTTAGATATCGACATCGAGAAGACAAGGTTCCGGACCTGCTATGGGCATTTTCAGTTCACGGTTCTGCTGTTTGGACTCATAAACACCCTGGCAATGTTTATGATGGCAATGAACAACATTTTCCATCCATACCTCAACCATTTTATCGTGGTGTACCTCGATGACATTTTGCTGTAGATCCGCATCCCAAAGAAGTACAATGGACATCTTGAAAAAGTCCTCACAGTTTTACAAAGAGAGATTTCTGAGAAAATTCTTGAAATGCGACTTTGGTCGTCATTCGATTGAGTTTTTGGGCCACGTCATCAAAGGCGGAAGGATCACCATGGATATGAAAAAAGTGGTAGCAGTCGCTGATTGGCCGACGCCGACCAACGTTTGAGAAATTCAAGTTTTTCTCAAGTTATGCAATTGATACCGGCGATTCGCACGGGATTACGCCCGAGTGTCAACGCGTCTTTCTGGCCTCATTTGAAAAGAAAACAAGTGGCCGTGGGGGGACAAAAAAAAGAAGCGTTCACTGTTTTGTGGAATGTTTTGATCTTGGCGCCAGCCCTGCGGTTAGCGGATCCAATGGTCGACTACGTTATGGCCACGGATGCATTAGATCAAGCCATTGGCGCGGTCCTTCTGCAAGACCATGGCAACGGCAAACAGCCGGTTGCCTACATGTCAAAAACTACAAGGACCGGAACTCAACTACTTAGTACACGAGAAGAAGACGTTGGCGGTCGTGAATGTGTTCAAGACGTGTCGATGCTACCTCGAGTGTCACTGATGCATCGTGTGCACAAACCACCACGCGTTAAAACATTTGAGGATACAACCGGATCTCAATTGATGTAAAACCCAATGGATGGAGTTCCTTGAATCCGGGTTCGACTACAATATTGAGAACCGGCCAGGAGAATCAATCCGGCATACGCACTCAACCACCGACCATATTTCATGGTTGACGTGGCAACGCTACAGCTACAGCGAGACCTCTACCTTAAGCGATTATTTGTACGAGGCGGCGACCAGCACATGGGATATGATTAAACAAAAGCTTTGTTTGATGCACCCTACTGGCGACAGTGCTTCACTCGCCAAGTGGTTGTTCCCCGAACGACAAACTTCGTCATATGCTACTCGAAGAGTGCCATGACACCCGACCAAGAGGTCACATTGGAGAAGACAACGCGCTAAAGCAGACGGTGAAAAACTATTGGTGGGACACGATGCTGTAGGGGAAGGGCCAGTTCGGCCCTCCCTCCTCGCTGAAGCGTCAGCGAGGGCTGGCCGGCGGCCAGCACTTTGCTGGCCGCCGGCCAGCTCGCTGCCGGTCGGCTTCACGGCCGGCGGCCAGCCAAGCGACTGGCCGGCCACCAGCCGGCCAGCCACCAGCCGCCGATCGCGGCCTCAGCTCGATCGGTGGCTGAGGGCCTATGAGGGCCTCGAGGACGAGGCCTCTTGCCCTCCTTGCAAACAAGCAAGCGAGGACGAGGGATAGGGGGAGCGAGGGTGAGGGCGATGATGAGGGTAGCACACGAGAGAAGTTGGCGCGAAATCGTCGATCGCACCTCGCATGCAATAATTTCATACCGATGCATCAAAAACAAAACTCAAGTTCGTTTAGGACAAACTATGGGTCGTGAAACCAGAAAACTCGTGCGAATGGACGAGTTTCAGGTAAAAAACCCCGGTTTGGGTCCCAAAACCAGGGATAAGGTTAGAAACGGGAATGGGCCTCCGGAGACTTGAAATATTCGAGTTCCCCTGCTCTAGGTCATTGATGATGATAGCCCCTCAGTCCTGCAAAGGGAGTAAACCCCTAACGCGGAGTGAGAATGCCATTCTGCAAACTCCGACGACGACTTCAGAGGAGGAGCTCGAGACTCGACACGTTAGAGTGGTTCTTAGAGCCAGACGACCCCCGCGACTGAGGGTTGGACGAAAACGGCGGCTAGGCCATATATAAACGCCCCCGGCAGCTGCAAGCAGCAGGAGAAATGTCAAAGGGGCATACGGTGTCCACATTGATCCGTTTCAAGCGCCAAAAACTGCGTTTGAAAGCTCCGTAAGAGCTCTACTTCAACCTCCCAACTTTTTTGAGCTTCTTCTTCACCCCAGGGAGCTAGGTGGATTTTTCTCGGACGGGGTGGGGAGTTCTCACCCCCAAAACTACCAAATTGCCCCCATTTCCAAGGTTTTCTCCCCCCTCCTTCAACAAAAGAAAAATTGGGACATTGTTCCTTCCTAAGGCCAGGGGCTCTCACGGCCTGAGAATACCTTAGAAAGATGGAGGACGATACCTTGAGGACTTTTGGTGGCTTCCCCAACGCCGCCGGCTTTAGAAGGACGCCGCCAAGGGGTGCGTGATCCACGAAGAAGACTCAAAGGGAGGGCAAGGAAGACAAGAAGACTGGAGGAAGAAAAAACAATTAGGAGAGGGAGTTAATGAGTTGCTATGACTTGTCATTCTCTTCTTACTCTTTGTCCCAGCTTTGTGAGGGGTACTCACACTTCTTGTTATTACCTTGTATTGTAACTTTTTTTGTTTTCCTAGATCCTAGTTGCTTCCAAGTGCTGTGAGTTATGACTTAGGAAGTCTAGTTCAAAGAACCACTACCTTGTGTCGAAGTGGCGGCCTAGGAAAATAGAAATTTTATTTATAATTGCCTCACCAATCATGAGAGCCAGGAGTTTTTAGGAGGCGATCCTTTCCCGAAGTTGTGGGGTGATCCTTTCAACGCCTTTCACGTGCTATTTGCAGAGACGACGAGATGACAAGTGCCGGACCGTCAAAGACCAACAAGGGCAAGGCAGTGACGGCCTCACCAAGCGCCCTCGGCGGACTCCAAGTCTTAGGAGCTGCCGTCGCGAGCATGGTTGCCAAAACAAAGGCAACCGAACTGTCAAAGGAAACCGTCGCAAACCTCGACAACACCTAGAAGCATGTGGAGGCCGCAAAAGTGCTCGACAAGAGTGTTGACGTGCACATGGGCAACCCCCACATGACGGATGATGCGATGGAGGAGGATCTCCCGGAGGGGGACCCCGACAAAGAGCACCACGCCGACGATGGCAAAGGTGATGAGGATCGCGATCATCGCCATCATCGTGCGGTGAACTTGAGCCAATTGCTCAAGAAGGGTAAAGCGCTCGCCGCATCGCCTGAAGCTGTCGACGGCAATGAGACTGCCAAGAGCAGCAAGGGCGTCAAAAGTAGCCAAGCGGGAAGCTCCCGCAAGAAGGAGCCGGACGACGACACCGCGAAGGCAATTTGCGATGACTGCCGGAGGCTTGCGGAGTTTGCTGCTGAAGCGGCGGGCCAACTCAAGATTACCTCGGACGGTGGAGGTACGACACCACTCGGAGGTGTGGGGGCAGATCCCCCTTCCTACAATGTAGCGGCAATGGGACAGGGCAGCGCCCACTCGAGCATTGTCGCCGACGACAATCTCCTCCAAAAGGTTGGACTCCTTGGAGGCGTGTACGCAAACCATACCCTCCTGTAGTGGGTAAAGGTGCACGGACAACGCAAGGCCCTAGAGGCTATTGCCAATGCTCTGAGAAAATCAGAGCTTAAGTTCACGTTTGCCAACCTGCTGGCCCACGTTGGGCAGATCATCACGGACCTTGACCGTGATCGCCAGCTGCACTGCCTGCTTGCCCATGAGGCAAGCCGCCGATGCAACGACCTTGACAAGGCGTTACAGAGCGTAACCCATGTGCAGATGCAAGAGCAAACGCGGCATGCCGCAACTGCAAATGCAACTGCCGGTGGCAGCAACGACTTGCCTACCTTGACGACTTTGGGGCCAATCATGAACATGTCCTTCCTCCACATTATGGAGATGTTTCGGAAGGGCGTGAAGCTGACCGATTGACTGAACCACATGGAGCACGTTCTATGCATCCACAAGGCTCCACTTAGTCAGTGGGGCGATCTTGCCATGTCTCGGCTTGAAGATAAGCTCTTCAAGTACGTGGTCAAGGAGTGGAATGCGCAAAAGCCTCACCTCGAGTCGGAGTCCATGCCGAGGGAAGCCTTCTGTGCAATCATGCGTAAGAAGTGTACCCAGCGTGAGGAGGTGCAACGTGCCTTGCACAAGATTGAGGACTTTAGGCAGCTCGATAACTTGCTTGAGGCCTACTTGAGTGAGTTTACCGCACTCGTGGAGGAAGCCGAAAGCTTCACCGAGATTGACGGTACCCAGGCCTTCAAGTACCCAGAGTGCTTGTTGCTGGAGTACTTATGCGATGGTCTTGCTAGCAAGAAGCTGAAGGACAAGACCACCATGAACGCAACGGGCCAAGCTTGGACAAGCTGGAGGGCGTTGCGAGACTACATGAGCGAAGTATATTCGGAAAACCCAAAGCACTACTTGGATGCACGGCCAAAAGCGCGTGCACAGCAAGGTCGCGATGAACGCATGGAGGCTGCCGAGGCTGCAGGAACAGTTGGGCAGCATGGCGGGGTCAAGGGCAAGCAGCCGGAAAACCCCTCAGCCAAGAAGACTCGTGGGAACAAGCCCCCGAACCACAAGTGTGGCCGCAAAAATGATGAGCTGCAGGTGGTACGCGAGCATCGTAACACGGCCTTCCGCGAGGGGCAGTGCCACAACTGCATGCAACCCGGACACTTCAGGGCCCAGTGCCCTGTGGTTGCTGATGGTGGACAAGAGGTCGCAGCGTTAGCAGCAGCCGCAGCACCTCGTGGGAAGGCTACAGCAGGAGGCCGCGTACAGGGTCGTGGACAGGGTTGCGGTCGCGGCAATGGGCCCAGCCGTGGTAACGGACAAGGCAGTGGGGCGCGTTTTCACCACCCCTGAGTAACATTTGTGGGGACCACTCAGTGGTAAGACTGGATCACGAGTGTGGATTCATGTTTTCAGATGAGGATGTTAATCAATTTGAGTGTTTGACGAGTTAAAACTTCTCCGTTGTTTTCTGCCCTCTCATTGCACCTCATTATGCACTTGCTTGTCGATATTGCCCACTAAATCTTGCATTACCGGACGAGATGCATGACCAAACTTGCTTAGTGGCGGTGACACCGACCACTGTACAAGAATTGTGTAACACAATGATTGAAGCAAACACCCTCAAAGCGATGAGCTCAATCATGTTTGCGGTACCTTTAGTTGACGATTTTGACCCCGTGAAATTTAAAGACTGGAAAGTGCTAGCAAAATTCACACGTGCCCATAGGATGTGGACAAGAGTAGGTGAATCATGGGAGCTACGGTGTCTGCCGTCTAGATTATGTGTTTATCACAAGCTCGGCTTGTCATCATCGAGCCTGTTCACTCAAAAGAGTGGAGGCAACATGTCGATGCAGTTCAAAGGACACCTAGCTTGTGCTCCCGTGAACGTACTTACTGACACTAGAGGAGACGACTCTTTTGTTAGCCTTGGATTTACCCGACAAGTTGGCCTAAAGTACGAGCCATCGAATGGCATAGTTGTTGTCGGTAACAACCGTACGGTATCCGTGATCGGTACTTGTAAAGTGAAAAATTGTATTCAGGGTACACACAGAGTGTCACGTTGACCTGTTTGACGTGGTGCTAGGCGATCCCTCGCTCTGTGAAAACAAGGCTTTCATGTGCTTTGAATCAAAGTGTTTGATCCTCCGAAAGGGACAGCGTCGCTTTACATTGATTCCGAGTACAGAGTTATCGCCGACCCAACTCAAAGTCCATGCCAGCTTGTCTGCGATGCATGTCCAGAGACGTATTTGACAAGGTTGTCGACACTTCTTGGCTCAGCTACAGAATGTGGAGGACGACGTAAAGGAAGACACGCCAAAAGAGATAAAATCCCTATTGGCGGAGTTCTTGGATGTATTCCAAGATCCTGCGGCTGGACTTCTACTAGAAAGACACATGGGCCACACAATTCCGCTACAAGTGGAGGCGACTCCCCCATTTAGACCCATGTATCACCTTATTCTAGCACATATGCAAGAGGCCAAATGCCAAATCAAAGAGTACCTTGCAAAAGGATTGATCAAGGCAAGTAGCTCGCCCTATACTGCGCCGATCCTTTTTGTGGAAAGAAAATATGGTTGTTTACGCATGTGCGTGGATAACCAGGCGTTGAACTAGCTGACGGTGAAAAATCGATTCCCTTTACCGTGGATTGAGGACCTTTTTGACCAACTCCAAGGGGCAAGAGTATCTTCGTCCTCGGATTTGTCTCAAGGGTGCCATCAAATCCGCATCACGGAAGATGATGTGCCCAAAACCGCGTTTGAAACGTGCATGGGACACTATTTCTTTTGAGTGTTATGCTTCGGGCTTACAAATGCCCGGGCAACATTCCAAGGAGAAATGAACCGAACGTTCGTCAAGAAAATCAGGCAGTTTGTCTTGGTTTACATGGATGACATCCTGATTTTCTCCATGTCAATGGAAGAGCACATAGAACATCTGTGCACAGTCCTCGCAATCCTTCGGGAACAGTTGCTCTATGCAAAAGTGAGGAAGTGCAAGTTTGCACGAGGTGAGCTCGAATACCTGAGACACATTGTCGGCAAGGATGACATCATTGTCGACCTACAGAAGGTCCAAGTCATTGTAGACTGGCCACACCCGGAAAATGTTGGGCAGATTCGGTCTTTCCTTGGCCTTGCTAACTACTTTCAACAGTTTATGCAAGGGTATTCGACCCTGGTAGCACCGCTAACCAGGCTCACGCAAAAAGACGTGCACTATGAATGGACAGCTGATTGCGAGAACGCTTTTCTCAAAGTCAAAGAGCTTCTATCCAAAGCGTCCGTCCTAGCTCTTCCAGGTCCATCGCAACCGTTGGAGAATCGATTCAATGCGTCGGTAGTAGGACTCAGAGATTTCCTCATGCAAAACGGTCATCCAGTTGCGTATGCGAGCCGGAAGCTCATCCCCGCGGCAACGCGGTACACGACTGGGGATCAAGAGCTCCTTGTGGTAGCACATGCTTTCAAGATGTGGCGTTGCTACCTCGAGGGTGCTCAAGGGGATGTGACAGTCCTGACCGACCATAATCCATTGGTGGTTTTCCAAACGCAACCGAACCTGTCAAGACGATAGGCGCGTTGGAGCGAATATCTGAGCCGAATCTTGTTCACATGGGAGTATCGGCCAGGACGCATCAATGTGGCCAATTCACTAAGTCGAGAGACCGTGGAAATTAAAGCAACCACCGAGGTCGGTGGGTGTTTTATGGCAATTGCAACAACAACAATAAAATCACCAGATCGCCCTACACCTCTACGGCAACCACCACGAGAGATTATCCATTACAACAGTTTTGTAAACAGGATTCAGATGGGATACTGTGTGGATTCTTGGTTTCAAGACTCTCAAAATTTGGACAAGTACGGCTTGGTGGAGGCCGCAGGAATCTTCTAGTACGGAGAACAAGTTGTTGTGCCAAACTCGGGAGGTCTTCGAGCAAGGATTATCTCCCAGTTCCACAACCCGCCAGTCGCAGGTCATGTGGGACCTCAAAAGACCGGACAAGCACTCTCGGACCACTATTGGTGGCAAGGATGGAGTGTCGATGTCATTATGTATTGCATGACATGTGACCCATGTCTTTGGAACAAGGATAGTAACAAGAAGCTTGCTGGACTCCTCCAACAACTTCCCATTCCTGGGACTCCATGAGAGTGCGTCAGCATGGACTTCATCACTGGTCTTCCGGGCACAGCCCATGGCCACGATGCAATAGTAGTGGTTGTGGATCTTTTGACAAAGATGACACTCTTCATTCCTACAACCACTCGTGAATGCAAAAGAGACCGCTCGTCTCTTCTTTGAGGGTGTTGTAAACTACCACAACTTGCCGTTGCGCATTGTCTCCGATCAAGATCAAAAACTTGTTAAAACATTCTGGCAAAAGATGCATGAGTACTTTGGCAGTGAGTCGCAAATGTCGACAACATTTCACCCTCAAGCTCACAGACAAACAGAGCACATGAACCGCACTCTAGATCAAATGCTCCGCATGTACGTGGACCCTGCCATGCAAGACTGGGACAAATTCCTAGCACCGACAGAGTTTGCGGTGAATAACCCGGTGAATGAGTCTACATAGTTCACACCGTTTGTATTGAATCGTGGTCGGCATCCAGTGGTGCCCTCTTCATTGGTGAAGAGTGGGAGTACAAGAGGACAGGTTCCTTCTACTCAAGCCTTTGTCGAGCGCATAGACTCCTTGTTACAGGAGGAAGAGGGCCACCTTCAAGCTGCTCGCCAATGACAAAAGGCATATGCCGACAAAAGTCGCTGTGAGGTCTCGTTTGACATCGGTGACAAAGTGCTGCTTACCACTAGGAATCTCCGACTGAAGCCGCAAGGGGCACGAAAACTTCTACCGAAATGGATTGGGCCATTTCCCATCGTTGCACGCATCGGGCTAGTGGCATACCAATTGCTCCTTCAGCCGAGTATGAAGATACATGACGTATTTCATATGAGTCTATTGGCTCCATACACGGCAGAGGGAACCGTTCAGCCACCACCGTCAGTCCTTGCTGCCGATGGCCAATACGAGGTTCTGTGCCTACTTCAGCACCGAGAGCATACTCTCCTGTCGCGGGTTGTTAGGGAATACCTTGTTCATTGGGCCGGGTGTGGACTTGAACATAACTCATGGGAGACTGAGTCTCGGTTGTCCATAAGGGTGGTCAATGAGTATTTGAGCGAGCCGGCAGCTCGCACGGATCAACACGTGTCAGGGGACACCACCTAAACGCGGAAAAGGTGAACAACATTCCCGCAGGGCGGCATTCATGGACTGCAACCATAAGAGGTTGGGGACGCCCAACATGGTTGTCGTGCAGACGCTCCAGCCTAAAGGGGGGAGGCCACTAGCCGTGCTGACCGACAAGATGCAGCTTAGGTCCAAGTGCCATGCACGTGTTCATGTTTAGCTGGTGATTGAAATTATTCATTTTCTTTCACAATGTTGATGACTAAATGACTGACAATCCTGCTTGTTGGTCATGAACCGAGACGGTTCATAATAAGTGGGGAGGAATGTAGCGGAAGGGCCAGTTCGGCCCTCCCTCCTCGCAAAAGCGAGGGGTGGTTACTCACCACCCCTCGCGTTCGCGAGGACTGGCCGGCGGCCAGCACTTTGCTAGCAGCCGGCCAGCTCGCTGCTTGCCGGCTAGACGCCAGGCGGCCGGCCAAGCGATCGGCCAACCACCAGCCGGCCAGCCGCCGATCACGATCTCAGTCCGATTGGCGGCTGAGGGGCCACGAGGGCCTCGAGGGTGAGGCCTCTTGGCCTCGTGCCCTCTCCCTCCCATTGCACTCCTTGCAAAGAAGCAAGCAAGGACGAGGGATAGGGGGAGCGAGGGTGAGGGCAAGGATGAGGGAAGCACACGAGAGAAGTCGGCGCAAAATCGTCGATCGTACCTCGCACGCAACAATTTCGCACTGGTGCGTCAAAATGAAACTCAAGTTTGTTTAGGACAAACTATGGGTTTCGAAACTTGAAAACTCGTGTGAACACACGAGTTCAAGGTAAAAACCCCCGGTTTGGGTCCCAAAACCAGGGGTAAGGTTAAAAGCGGGAATGGGCCTCCGAAGACTCGATATATCCGAGTCTCCCTGCTCTGGGTCGTTCATGACGATTGCCCCTCAGTCCTGCAAAGGGGATAAACCCCTGATGCGTACTGAGAACGCCATTTTGCGAACTCCGATGATGACTTCATAGGAGGAGCTGGAGACTCGACACGTTACAGATGCAATCTGACGTGGCCGACTTATGCAAAACTCGCGACACATGTCAACAACAAAAATCCCGTCGCACGAGGCCACCAAGACTTCTGCAAGCGCTCCTTGTTCCGACAACACAAAAGCTAAACATCTCCATGGACTTCGTCACATTATTACCAGCCACACTGAAGGGATATTACGCAATCCTCTTGGTCGACGACAGGTTTTCCATAACTTCCCATTTCATCAAAACAACGACCACCGTCACCGATGAGGGAACAGCACGGCTGTTTCTAAAAAACACCGTGGGGCTACACGAAGTACCAAAACCATCACAAGCGACAGAGACGGTCGATTTTATAGTAGTTCTTGGTGCGAACTTATGATTTGCTACAGCAATAGAAGTCAACTTTCAACGACGTTTCATCCTCAAACCGACGGTCAAACCAAGAGGACACATCTTATGCTCGAACACCTTTTCCAAACACTTTGCAAACCCCACGGGTTGGATTGGGCACACAAACTCTGGACTGCCAAAATCGCATGTAATTTTTTTGTTTCCACGGCAACGGGTAAAACTCTGTTTGAAGTGGTATATGGCAAACTTCCCGCCACACTTGTCGGACTACAAAGTCGTAGTAACATTCCTACAGACAACGTTCAACGCCGAGACGTCACCGTCATCTAGGAGGAAACACGGGAGACACTCGCAAAGACACAAGTAGCGATGAAGCGAGTAGGTGACCTACATTGCAACGACAATGTATTTGACGCTGGCGACCGAGTCCTCCTCAGCTCTGCAAATATCGAACTCTGTGCAGCCGGCTTTTCGAAGCTCAAACCCCAATGGTTGGAGCTGTTTGAGATCAAATGCATACAAATTCTGGTGGTTGCGTGACTCAAACTTCCTGACACTGTGCAAGTTCACCCGATGTTCAATGTCAGCCGATTGAAGCACTACCGAGACCCAGGGGGGAACTTCCCTGGCAGAGATGTCCCTCCTCTGCCTCTCATTCAAGTTGACGAAGACACGAAGTACGTCATCGAGGACATCCTCGGCCATCATCGACAAGGCAAGACGACAGAATATCTCGTCAAAGTGGCACGGCTATGATGTTGTTGTTGTTGTGTGTGTCNATTGCAACGACAATGTATTTGACGCTGGCGACCGAGTCCTCCTCAGCTCTGCAAATATCGAACTCTGTGCAGCCGGCTTTTCGAAGCTCAAACCCCAATGGTTGGAGCTGTTTGAGATCAAATGCATACAAATTCTGGTGGTTGCGTGACTCAAACTTCCTGACACTGTGCAAGTTCACCCGATGTTCAATGTCAGCCGATTGAAGCACTACCGAGACCCAGGGGGGAACTTCCCTGGCAGAGATGTCCCTCCTCTGCCTCTCATTCAAGTTGACGAAGACACGAAGTACGTCATCGAGGACATCCTCGGCCATCATCGACAAGGCAAGACGACAGAATATCTCGTCAAAGTGGCACGGCTATGATGTTGTTGTTGTTGTGTGTGTCGTACACAGCTTACAGTGACCCCTCGGCTCATGTCCATTCACGTGCAGATCCCTGAGACTGGCGACGACGGCAAAAGACTGGCGACTGGCGGCGGCGGATACCTAGAAGACATCCACATTTCCTAGATCCATGCTGTGTCATGGCACGTAGGCGTGCAGTATCGGGACGTAGGTCTTGACGGTGCGGCCGTTTTGGTTCAAACAGCTCGTCGTTTTGACGTGTCTGCAGGGAATTATGGCCAAAACTGTACTTTTGCCACGGTTTTGTCCTGCTAGAGAACAGCGCCCTTGTGCACCGTGTGGGTGTGCACCAGATCCGTGACGCTATTTAGGTTGCCCAGACCTCAGTTGTCATTTCTCTCTGCACTTTTCAACATTCGCAGCTTCTGACACTTGTGTTTGTGTCCTTAGCCAACCCCTCCCGTTCTCACCTACACCTGTATGTGTTAGTGAGTGAGCTGGCTGGCTTGTAATGCCACGATGGTAACAGCATTGCTAGGAGCTGTCCCTCATGGTATCAGAGCCATGAACCAGTGCTCGCATAGCTGCGCAGCAGAGACGCAACAGCCGCAGAAGTCGTGAGCAACCGCAGACGTTGCCTTGAGTAGCAGTAGCAGCAATGCCCACGGTCTCGGCGGGAGGTCTTGGGACGGTCCACCACCACTTCGACCGTTTTTTTAAGAAGTCCACGGTCGTTCAGCGGTTGTTCTGCGGTCGTTCCACGGTACTCCGCGGTGACAAAGCATCCGCGGCGGACGCGGCAACCGCGCGACGGCGTCGGAACACGCATCCAGTGCCGCGGAGGTACTCGGCGTTCCGAATTCGTCACCTCGCGGTGATATTGCAACTGCAGATCCGCGGTGTTCCGCGGATCCGCGCAGCTTCGCCGCAGTACCTCCGCGGCCGTTTTGGAACACAACGGCGCTGCTCGCCGTAGCTCCGCGGTCGCAATTCCGCGGCACACCCTCCCCTTCCAGAACGCGATCGCTCCGTGGCGGGTGCGGAACGTGCTGATTGCGGAACCCCAACAGCTCGCGGCATCCTGCCGTGTTCTACATCGGCACGACCGCGGTGACAGAGTGCGGCACCTTGCCGAATTCCGCGCCACCGCGATCTTGACCTGACTGCGGTAATCGGTGATAATCTGCGGTAAAACGCGGTACTCCGTGGTAATCCACGGTGAGGTTCACTGCGGAAGGGATCCGCGGAGACGTTCCGCGGAAGAGTTCCGCGGAGGGGAGGTTCTGTAGAGGGGAGATTCAGCAGAGACACTCCGCGGAAGAGTTCCGCGGAGGGAAAAACAAGGGAGGGAACCGGTCGCCATGCCGAAGCCAACCTCCTCCAGTGTGGCTGCCGACGCAGCTGCTGACGCAACTGCCAAGGGCAGCGCCGTCAGCGGTCAACGTCGACCACCGCCATCATCACCACAGCGGCACCAGCAGCCGCAGCAGCAGCAACAGCAGCCACTACAGTAGTAGCAGCAGCAACAGCAGCAGCCGCCGCCACAACACCAGCAGTAGTCGCTACAACAGCAGCAGCAGCGGCCGCCGAGCCCGACGACATTGGCACGCCAAGTGCGTGCGCTGGCGGACCTATAGGCGGAGAGCCGCAATACCTTGACGAGGCAGGTTGCCGAACTACAGGATCTGGTCAAGAGCTTACTGCCCAAGCAGCAGCAGCAGCATCCGTCGACTGACCCGAGCGAGGACCATCTCGCCCACGGCGGTAATGCTGATGAAGTCGTGGAGAACCTCTCTGACTTCAGCGAGGAGGGCGAGGAAGAGGTGCTCCGAGCTCGCCTTATCTGCCGGGAGGCTCGTCGCAGAGCGTGTGAGGCCAATGCAATACTCCAGGGCACCAACTCCAGCACCAACGCTGACTCAAGCTCGTCTCGCCGCCCACTGAGCTTTGAGGAGCTGGCTCTGCGGGCCCGCCTGGGTAAGGGGATTGCCTCCTTGATGCCTAGCCCCGTAGTGGCTTCGGCCGTTGCCCTGCCGACGGTCAAGCCACCCAAGTGGTTTGAGTGAGACCCGCTCGTCTTCCGGACTTGGAACGACTTCAAGTCCTGGGAACTGCGCTTGCGTATGTGGGCCATGAGCGAGGGAGTCCTTCCCTACTACCTCACTACATACCAGGCATCTGACCCAGCCTAGACACAGATGGCAGTCGGCGCAGCTTCCGGCCTGATGAAGGCTGCCCCGGACTTCACCAAGGACTTCAGTCGGTTCCTTGGAGATTCGCTGACCGGCTCAGGAGCTGATCCCTGCATAGCGTGGGCACTGGTCGTCACCCTGTTTGAGGGTGCCACCTTGGCTTTGACGTCCCAACGCCTCGCCGACTTTAACTCCCTCTGTCAGAATGCTCAGGAGTCTGCAGCTGACTACTGGCGCCGGGCGATCCAGCTGTACGAGGAGCTTGGAGACGATGCCCCTGCGCAAAACTCCGCCCTCCAGATTATCCTCTACGGCATTCACCCCAACTACGCGCGCGTCTTCAGCAACTTCGATCAGATGCTGCTTCGAGACATGGTGAGCGACGAGACCCTGCTACGCTAGGCCACTCTCCACTTCCTGGATGTCGCCGGAATGGACGTCGCAAACCACGCTCGCCGTAGCACTGCCTCAGCTGCAATTGCCGCCGCCTCCCCCTCCCCGCTGTCTACAGCAGCGGCGGCTCCGGCTCAGGGAAAGAAGGGCCGCAAAGCGTCAAGTGGTGGTTCTAGTGGTGGGACCAGTAGCGGCACCAGCACTAGCAGTGTCAGCCGCAACAGTAGCGGCGGGAGTAGCAGAAGCGGCGGTGGCAGCAGCAGTAGCGGCGACAGCAGCAGCAGTAGCGGCGGCAGCAGCTGCAACAGCAGCGGTTCAGGCAGCACGACAGGACGCCAACTCGTGTGCTTCAACTGCAGGGGTGACCATCGCTATCCCGACTGCACTCGCCTGACAGGACGCCCACTGGATTGGGCCAAGGTCACCCGTGGATTGCAGCAGGCGCACGAGGCGCGTATGCACCAGACGTCCGGTGCGACCTCCCGCTCGGCCGCCACTACCGCAGCCATCCTAGAGGAGTCCGGTGCCACAGCAGGCTACTCTGCGGATCCTTGCGACCAGGCGCTCACCGAACGCGACAGGACGATCGCCGAGCTGCACCAGCTTCTCGCCCTGCGCTCATCTCAGGGAGGTGCGAGTGAGTTGATTGAGTCGAGGTGTCCTAGTGCCTGTAGACTGTCTGTGTCGTTGCGTGATGATGCCTGTGGTGGTCCCCCTGCCCAGCCGTGTGCGCGTGACGGACTCGATGACGTGTCTTGGTTGCATGCGTCTCATGTACGCTCCGTCGCTCGTCTTGCAGCATCGCCTGCCGAGCAACCTGCTATCGCGCCTTGTTCAGTCGCCGAGTGCCACGTTGCCCCTTGTACACGCGTCACAGATGCAACATGGGTCGTGGACTCTAGTGCCACCCATCACATGACGTGTTGCCGTGACGCCTTTGTCGTCTTGCATCCTGTTGGCTCTGTTCGCTCTGTTCGCATTGCCGCTAGCCATGAGGTCCCTGTCCAGGGTGTTGGGGTTGTGCAGTTCACGGGGCCCACTGGTCCCGTATACATCTCCAACGTCCTATTTGTACCTGATCTGGAACTCAGCCTGCTATCGGTCCGTGCTTGCACCAAGATGGGCCTCGGTGTCACGCACACAGCTATCGATGCTCGCATCTTCGTGCGCGACACCGAGGAGACCATCCTCAGTGGGACGGTCGTCGATGATCTGTACCACATTGCTGGGTCTTTTGCGAGTGCACCTCCTCTGCCTCCTTCTTCCGCTGCCTGTGTTTTCATTGCTGGTGCTCTGACCCCCGAGCACCACCGCCTCCTGCATCGACGTCTTTATCATGTGCACCTGGGGGCTGTCGATAGGCTGATCCGCACTCAGCCTGCTCTCGGTCTTGATGCAGCGTCCTTTGAGGCGCCGCTCACGACTGACTGTCTGGCCTGTGCTGAAGGAAAAATGCACCGGTCCACTTATCCTGTGTCTGCCTCCAGGGCTCGTCGGCCCCTAGAGCTTGTCCATTCCGACCTCATGGGCCCGCTCCCTGTCGAGTTCCAGGAGGACCGCGGTCGCTACGTCCTGACGTTGACCAATGACTTCACGCGCATGCGCTGGGTGTACAGCCTGCGTCAAAAGAGCGATGGAGCCATTGCGGTCCGCATTTGGCTGGTCATGGCCGAACGCCAGTCTCCCCACCGCCTTCAAACCTTTTGCTCGGACCGCGACGACGAGTACCTCGGTGACATGGCTCGCTCCTTCACCGAGCTTGGTGTCTTCCACAACCTCTCCGCTCCCGCCACCCCCTAGCAGAACTGTGTCTCAGAGCGCTCGAACCGCACCATGGCGGATGCGGTCCGCGCCATGCGCGCCGACAGTGCCATGCCTGAGGCCTTTGCCTTCGAGGGCATGGCATACATGACCTGGGTCTGGAACCGCATTCCCCACGGTCCCCTCCCATGTCACCGCACACCCTACGAGTTGTGGTACGGACGTCGCGCGGACCTGCGCCTGGCCCATGTCTGGGGCTCCCTTGCCTGCGTCTAGTTCACGCCGGAGAAGCAGGGGAGCAAGCTCTCTCCGCGGGGCCGCCTCTGCGCCTTCGTTGGCGTCGCCCAGCGGTCAAAGGCCTGGCAGTTCTGGGACCCTGAGCGCCGCCGCATCGTGGAGTCCCATGATGCTCTCTTCTTTGAGCACCTCGCCTTCCGCGACCTTGCTCGCATCCACGCTCTACGTGCTGCTCATGCCCCTAGGTGCTCCGGTCCCCGTCGTGTGGGGGAGGTTCCTGGCCCGGTTGGTACAGTGCCCCCGTCTAGTGCGGTCACTCCGTCGCCGGAACCCCCGGGGCTGCCTCTAGCGGTTGTGCCCATTGACATCCCCAACCTCGCCCCGACTGGGGCTCACTCCTCTTCCCTCGACTCTCCGCTCTCGCCCGTGTCCGAGTCTGCGTCCGAGTCTGCCTCCGCGTCTGCGGCTCTGCCTGATCCCGCGTCTGCTCCCGTGTCTGAGGCTTTGTCTGACTCTGCATCCGCACCCGTGTCTGGCTCTGGGCTGTCCTTGTCTCCGGCCGCAGACACGCCTGCGTCTGCCGTAGGCCAGCCCCTTGCTATCGAGGCCACGCTAGCCTCGAGCAGCGCACCTGCCGTGCGGTCCACACCGGCATGTGAGTCAGTAGCGCCCACTGCTCTTGCCCCGTCGGACCCCTACACACGGGCACCCGGTGGACGTCTCCGCCCTCGCCCCACGCGCAGCGTGGTCAGCGGTGATCCAGGCACAAAGGCCCTTAGCCTGGGTGCTCACGGCCTTGCTGAGGTTCACCCCGGCTTTGCCACTGGTGCGGCACTACTTGCTCATGAGCACGGTCTTGCTTGTGACGCCGCTGAGTCCATGGTGACGGTCGACCCTCCCTCTACGACGTATGCCCTGGCTACATGCAGTACGCCAGTGCTGTCTCCTGATCCCACCAGCCTACCAGAGGCCTTGTCAGCCCTAGACGCTGAGCAGTGGCGCGCTGCCTGCCAGGCTAAGCTAGATGCCATCCAAGAGCATGGTGTCTTTGAGCTGGTCGACTTGCCGAAGAACCGCAAGGCTATCAAGGCCAAGTGGGTTTTCCGCAAAAAGCTAAATCCAGACAACATGGTGGAACGCTAAAAAGCGCGCCTGACAGCAAAAGGCTTCTCTCAGGTCCCAGGCGTGGACTATACCGAGACCTTTGCTCCTGTTGGTCGAATGACGACCACGCTCACTCTGCTGAGCCAGGTGGCACAGCACGATTGGTAACTCCACGAGATGGATATCAACAACGCGTTCCTGAACAGGGACCTTGAGGAGGAAATCTACATGGTCCAGCCTCCCGGCTTCGAGGATGGTACCGGTCGTGTGTACCGGCTGCGGAAGGCCTTGTACGACCTGAAATTGTCACCTCGCTGATGGAATCAGGAGATCACCAGCATGCTGAGACAAGCTGGGTACGTTCAGAGCGACGCTGACCCATCTTTGTTTCTCTCACAGTCTCGAGCACCGCTTACTGCCATCCTCGTCTACGTGGACGATCTTCTGATCGCCTCGCCCGACCTGGAAGTAGTGAATGTTGCCAAGGCCGTTCTCACCTCGGCCTACAAGATGAAAGACCTTGGTGAGGCCTCTGTTTTTTTTAGGGATGGAGATCGTGCGCGACCGTGTCCGCCGCACACTCCGTGTCCATCGGGGACGCTACGCAGAGACTGTGGGGGAGCGCTTTGCCGACCTTCTTGCAGCCGTTCGCACGGCCTCCACGCCCATGACCCCTGAGGGGCAGTCCGCCCTGAAGGTGGATGACCCAACTGACCTGGGGGAGCCAGTCGATGTGACCCTGTACCTGCGAGTCATCGGCTCACTTGGCCACCACAACGAGGCCCGAGATTGCCTTCACTGTCAACCTACTCGCCCAATTCTCGCAGGCTCCACGCCAGCGAACGCTGGAGGCCGCAGTCCAGTGTGTGCGCTACATCATGTCCACCGCACGCTTCGGTCTGTGCTTTTGCGAGCAGGTGTCAGTTGTGCTCGGCGGGTACACAGACAGTGACTGGGCGTGGAGTCCAGATGGCAAGAGCCGGACCGGCTACATCTTTCTCATTAGAGGCAGTGTAGTGTCATGGCGAAGTGGCAAGCAGGGCTGCATCGCACGCAGCACCGCTGAGGCAGAGTATGTTGCCCTAAGCGCCGATGCAGCAGAATGTGTCTGGCTCGTCCGTCTGTTGCCTGAACTGCGTCAGTCCATTCCCCCCGTGGTCCTCCAGTGTGACAACATGAGCGCGGAGGCCATCGCCAAGAACTCAGGTGTGTTCCATGCCCGCACAAAACACATCAATGTCGTGCACCACTTTGTGCGCGATCTGGTTGATCGTGGTGAGATCCGAGTCATCCACGTGAGCACTGACAGGCAGTGCGCGGATTTCCTGACCAAGGCTCTGGGTCGTTCGAAGTTTCATGCGGCCACTCGTTCCGTTGGACTCTGCCCCATCCCTGTTGCAGGTTGATTCCTCATGTGCCACCTTGCATGTGCTGTGACTGCTGCCTGCAGCGGCTGTGCGCGCCTTGCTCTNAGGCAGTGCGCGGATTTCCTGACCAAGGCTCTGGGTCGTTCGAAGTTTCATGCGGCCACTCGTTCCGTTGGACTCTGCCCCATCCCTGTTGCAGGTTGATTCCTCATGTGCCACCTTGCATGTGCTGTGACTGCTGCCTGCAGCGGCTGTGCGCGCCTTGCTCTGTACAGTGTCAGTGTCTGCATGTGCATGGACGTGTTCCGCCCTACGGTCATGGGGGAGTGTTTTTGTGTGTGTCGTACACAGCTTACGGTGACCCCTCGGCTCATGTCCATTCACGTGCAGATCCCTGAGACCGGCGACGCTGGCAAAAGGCTGGCGATCTGTCTGAACCAGAATGGCCGCACTATCAAGATCTACGTAGATCTTGATAGTGCGGCCGTTCTGGTTCAAACAGATCGTCGTTTTGACGTGTCTGCAGGGAATTATGGCCAAAACTGTACTTTTGCCACTGTTTTGTCTTGCTAGAAAATAGCGCCCTTGTGCACCGTGTGGGTGTGCACTAGATCCGTGACGCTATTTAGGTTGCCTAGACCTCAGTTGTCATTTCTCTCTGCACTTTTCAACATTTGCAGCTTCCGACACTTGTGTTTGTGTCCCTAGCCAACCCCTTGCTGTTCTTACCTACACCTGTATGTGGTAGTGAGTGAGCTGGCTGGCTTGTACTGCCACGCTGGTAACAACATTGCTAGGAGCTGTCCCTCAGTTGCGCACAACAACGGGGAACCCTATGACAACCTCTGAGACGTAGATCATCTCATCGATGGCTACTACCACCGACACCGGGCCACATTTGTACGCGTGCCGCGAAGTTGCGGCTAAAAGGGGGGGAAGTCTGTAATCTTTCTGAGTGGGCATGTCTTTCATTTCACAAATAGCCCAGCGCGTCGCAAGAACCGTGATATTCACTCTGATGATCGAGGATGAACTGGCCAACTGCCCTGTCGTACGTGGATATTCCCGAACCTTCCGACAGCTTCGACCACTCCCGCGAACCTATGACGCAAGTATGGCGACCTTTTCGGTCGACTTCTCGATGCACCGAGACGAATCTGGATTTATAAAGATGCATCTTGCATCTTCACCGTCAATTCTCGAAGACCACCGGCTAGTCGGCGGACCTTGAATCCGACCACTCACAATGCGACTCCACATGCTTCGCTGGATAATCAACCCAACGACCCCGACTATGCCTCATTCGTAACTCGGCACTTGTATATATATATGGTCGATCATTCCGATGCTTGTCAGTGAAATACAGTTACTGCTATTTATAAATTGCTCAAGTGTCCAAAATTCTAAAGCGTGTTCTGCCTCGGAACTTCTACCTATTCACTTCTCTCCGTTTGGCATGACAAAGTCCTCCCAAAAATTTGCCCCCACCATCTTTATGCTACTTACCACGTGTCGTAGAGAGAAGGCGAGTCGCTCAGCCATCTTCAAATCGTCGTGGGTGCACACTTGAGCTACGCCCCTCCGCTTTAAGGCCGTAAGCCCAGGAACTCCGTCGGGCGCAGTGATCGTGCATTGTCCAAATCTGGAACGGATCAGTTGCCGTCCCGCCTGTGCCATCCAAGGGGAGAAGACGCTGCTATCTTGGCCAAGCAGCACGAAAGCGTCGACGTGCAATCTACCACCATGAGCGGGGACACGCGCAAGAGCGAGCTGGCGGAGCTCAAGAGCCAGCTGGGCCTTCTGGCCGGCAGCAGGTGAGCAGCTGCCTGCTTGCTTGCTTTCTAGCTCGCATGCCTCACTCGCTTCGTGTACTACTCCTACGCTTGCCAGCTTCTCGTGTGTTTGAATGATCGCCGGGATCCTTGTTTCGTTGCATGCCCTTGTCTTACTACGATGAGAACTCTGGATCGCACCTCGACTGAAGCGAACACGTTTGGTCTTTTCCCTGCTCAGCTCTGGCAGGGGTAGGCGCAAAAGTATTCTGCGTTGCTTTTACCGCAGAAGCAATCTACTAGTGTCAAGGGACGAGCGAGACCTGGTTGGGCCCCTCAGTGTGTCTGCAAAGCATCAATGCCTTCACGTGCGCTACACCAGGCAACAGCTTTCCTCTTTCTGGACGGCTTGATTCTGATTCTGATTCTGGTTCTGGTTATGATTCTGATTCCGATTCTAGCGGTGGACTCACTTCTCCTGCTGGATCCAATTGTATGCTGCACCTTCCTGCGGCTGGCTGCCGCTGCCATTTATGTGTGCGTACTCATGCTTCTGCCTCTCCCTCTACCTCTTCCCCTGACTCTGCGTCGGCCTGTGCCTGTTCCTGTACTTGTGCTTGTGTCTGTGTCTGTGCCTGTGCCTGTGGCCGGTGGCCTGTGCCTGTGCCTGTGCCTGTGCCTGTGCCTGTGCCTGTGCCTGTGCCTGTGCCTGTGCCTGTGCCTGTGCCTGTGCCCGTGCAACGGAGTTTTTTTCTTTTCTTTCCTGTCTTGATTGGCTTCTTTCTGGGTGTGCTCTTGAGTGGGTTCATCTTCGGACAGAGCACGGCACGTGGATCCTATCCTTGTGAGCAATCTTTGTCGTTGCGTTGGTCTTTTGGGCTCCAACTGGCTGAGATATCTGACGAGATCACAGCCACGTCACGCCATTCCACTGAAGGACATTGGCAGGTGGCTGGCTACGGTCTGTGACGGAGTAATGGAAAAGATTTACAGCATGAAAGTTCATTGCTGTTCTTTGTCTTGTTGTGGAGTGGAGTCCTTGTTTTGGAATCTTGTGTCGGCGTGCGTGGCATGTAATCCACGTGTGTCATACATGATGCGTCTCATCATGACACACATCACGCGTCTCACAAGTCATTGCGGCACACGTCACGCGTCTCACAAGTCATTGCGGCACACGTCACGCGTCTCACAAGTCATTGCGGCACACGTCACGCGTCTCACAAGTCATTGCGGCACACGTCACGCGTCTCACAAGTCATTGCAGCACAATTCACGCGTCTCATAAGTCATTGCGGCACATGTCATCTGTGTCACACATCATGTGTGTCACAATGACTTGTGAGACGCGTGAACTCTGTCTCGTTTGTTGTTGTGCTGTCTGCCTCCTAACCTCGGCGTCACAGAGCGCCTGGGGCAGCGGAGGCACGGCGCGAGCTGTTCAAGAAGGTGATTTCGCTCATGACCATCGGCGTGGACGTGTCCAGCGTGTTCAGGTGAGAGTGCCGGTTGACTGATTGTGCGGCTGCCTTTATCACGACATCCACGTTGAATGCTAGTGAGAGATGTCCCTCTGGTTTTTGCCCCGGAGCTGGATGGTGGAAGTTGTTGCGCATGTCGCTCCTTTTGATGCGTGCTTAGTCATGAATGCTGCAAGACATCGTTTTTATTGTGTTGTGGAACTGGTGGCATCTCTCGACACATCTCGTCAGTCTTCTCCATTTTTCTATGTCAAAATAAGTACCCTAGGCACAGTACTTCCCTGCTCCCCCTAGGCCCATTCCTCAGTACCTTTGCCACTACTCCTTGCCCCCCTCCTTGCCTTTGCTGTCCTTGTCAGTTTTCCGCTGCTGGCTTACCCATGTCTCGCCGTCCACTTCTGGGGTTAGGACGGGGTTGGCAAGCAATAATGGCGCACTAAGTTGTCAACCTCTCGTTCAAGCCCCCCCCCCCCCCTTCCCTACTGCATGGTCTCTCACGTGGATTTCTTCTTGTTGGCTTTGCTTCCCTCTTTGTGTGGTGCTGTCCATCCACTGCACGACACGACACGACACGACACGGCACGGCATGGTAGCGCAGTGAGATGGTGATATGCAGCGCGGGCAACGACCTGGTGCTGAAGAAGATGTGCTACCTGTACGTGTGCAACTACGCCGTTATGAAGCCCGAGCTTGCACTGCTCACCATCAACTTCCTGCAGCGCGACTGCCAGGTAGGTGTGGCTTGTGCGACTGCCAGGTGTGGCTTGTGTGACTGTCAGGTGTGGCTTGTGCAGCTGCTGGTTTTGGTGACAAGCAGGCAGGCAGGAAGGCATGCATGCACGAACAGGCAATCACTGGAGCTGTGTATTTGGAGTGGTGCAGATGTTGGTGTTTAGATAGCACGGCTGCTGGATGCTGACCTCTGTCCGCGCACCATGCCCTCA